>JAOUZG010008059.1:1334091-1453133 GCA_026289955.1 Argiope argentata | reverse complement strand
AGTTTTTTGTGATATATGTTTTTTCTTCAATCTTGAATTTTATTTGTGAGGTGTTTTTTTCTTCTTTTTTCTTTTCTTTTTTTTTTTCTAATTGTCTTGTGGTTTTTTTGTGCTAAAAATTGATGCCTCTCTTCTATTTTAAAATTCGGAATTTTCGGGTCATAAAAGAGTTAAATTTTTTATACAATAGTCTAACTCTTTACAGAAAAAAATTCCGTTTTTTTATTGGAGTCCTTGCTTGGTGGTGACCCTTGAGAAAGTCATCAGGCCGGATTTCTCATTTTTTCAATTACAAATATCTGTTTTTTATTCTTATATATATATATATATATATATATATATATATATATATATATATATATATATATATTGTTTAAGCCTAAAATATGTATGCAATTTAATATTACCATTGTTTTTATAATGAACCGTTAAGATATTAAATATTAGGCATGCCCCCTTAGAATACTGGTTACATCTTTTACGACTGTTTTTGTTTCTTGATAAATAGCTACAATTTTATTAATTGTTCTTCTGAAATTTATATTTATTATTTTTAAATTCGATTTAAGCGCCAAAATCCAAATATTCATTTTTGCATCATGAAAACAAAATATTTTTTTGAGTAATTTAGTGCAACTCAATTGCTCCTCTTTTGCCTCCTAAAAACTTTTAATACAAAACAACAAAAAAAGAAAACGTCAACTTAGCAGCGATCTTTTGCCGCACTTTGCACCTTTGTCAGAAACCGTTAGTTTCTGAGCTTAAATAAATATTACAACTCCCTCTCTCATAACAAGGCGCTGCGTTTGAACTCACCCTTGAAATAAAAATAAAATAAAATAAAAGATGAATTTCTTTCGGAGCACTGTAAACAATTCTCCCCTAAAAGAGCATACCTTTCTAAAAATATCCCGCTTTGAATACAGGGCCGTCACCGAAAATCCTCACATTATATTTGAACGCGGAGGGAAGAGAGGGAAAAAAAATCCGCTGGTTCCCGGTCAAAATTTCGGCTTTTCGCCGGGTGCGGGCTTTGTGCCAAAAATTGGCATTAAGGACCCGGGTCGACGAACTCCGGAAAAGTTGTGCGGAATCAATGGCGTGTGCCGTCACCATGGCAACGGGAAGAACACCGGGAGCAACGGCTACCTTTATAGTCGGCGCACCTAGCTGCTGATGTAGCACTTAGGGCAGGAAGAGGACTTTTACTGCTGATGGGGATTGCTTTGCTCCCCGCTCTTCTCCCGGTGAGGGGTCATCCTCAAATTGAGGTAAAATGCACATAGATGTAAATAATAAAAATAAATTAATCTCTTAGTCTTTTTTTTGGAGAAAGATGCCAGAGATAGGTCGAAAGAAAAAGATGAGTAGGAGTAGTAAGAAAATCAAATATATAAAAATGAATTTTTGTTTGTTCGTACCTTACACGCTACCGTGCCATTCAACCGATTGTGATGAAATATGGTCAACTTATTGTTTGCGCCTGCGCAAAGGTTCTATTTTAAAATTGACGAAAAACAAATAATAAACGGCACAAGTCATTCGGAGTAAATCGCAAATATATAAAACTAAATAAAATTACTACGCTAATTTAATTATTTAAATTACTATGCATATTAATGTGAGAGTAATGGAATCGAAAATAATTAGTGCGAGCGCTACTTTTTTTTCCTTCCCATTAATGAATAGTCATCTATACAGGATGGTGTAATTAAGAATGCACAGCATTTTATCTTGTCAAACCATATCTATTCAGAATTAATCTCGCGCATATATAAAAAAAGAATTATTGTTACCGACGCCAATCAAATTAAATTATTTATAATTGAAATTTTACAGTGCAAACAGTAATTTTTCAATTTATTGAACGAATCAATAAATGATGCTTCGATTTCAAAAACATATATCGTGTTGATTGCTTTGATAAAAAATATATGACCACAATCGTTCCTCGCTTAATAGATCTACCTGTGTACCACGAAGAAATAATCCAACCTGCGATTCTCAAACAAATAAGGAACAAGAAGCGATTAATAAAGCAGATCATTTACGAACTGCAAATTTACATGCTCCAGAATCTCACGATCAACATGCGGCAAGAATCGTTTATATGGTACTTGATCATGCTTGTCAGAATAAAAAGACCAATATACGGTAAGAGGCGAGGCAAATATTCTTAATGGAAAGTAGATCCAAGAAGTTGTGTTAATTTCACGGATTCCCATTATTCCCACTGACATCCCTTTGGATTTCAAACCATGGCAGTTCTCCATTAGACTTGCATTCTTGATGACAATCAATAAAGCACGAGGTTAATCCCTTCAAGCGTGAGGATTAAATTTAGAAAATGCATGTTTTACACAAGGCTAGTTTTATATGTCGGTTGCGTACGTGTTGGACAGCCAAGAAATTTATTTGATTCTGCAGAAAACAGAAAAAGGAAAAATATTGTCTATCATAAAACGCTTGATTAATAAAATAAAAAAATGGAACTAATTCCATTTTATATTTCTCTTTTATATGTCATAAAATTTTAATGAATGTATTCATTACCTATAAGAAAATAAATATTCTTTCTATTATTCCTAACTAAACCAGATATCTATTTTAAATTTTAAATGATACTTTCATAATTCTTTCCTCTGCTTCAGCAACCCACTGAGTACCAACTAGTATATATATATATATATATATAAATTTTATTCTATTTCAAGATTCGGCAATGAAAGCCTAAGAATTATCTTCATCGTTGGGGATGTTCAATCTTCAATTCGGCTAATTCAATTTAGCAGCAACATTTTTAAATGCATTTTTACTTATTTTTCACGAAACAAAAAAAATGTTTATGCAAAAGTAATGTAATGTATTTAGCTCATTGTTAAAATAGTATAGCATTATTTATTTAGCTAATCAGTAAAAAATATCTAGCATAATAGCATGCAATGTTTGAAAAATGTTTTTTATGCAGATTTGTACTTGAGGATTTGAACTAAATTACTTATAAGTTAGTTTTAACTATATAAACTAACAACAGTATTTTTCGTTCAAGGTTCAATTGGAAAAGGAAAAGATGAAAATATTTCTATCGAGCCTAATAATTCCTTAATAATTGTTGCTGAAGCATCAAAAAAAGTTGCAAACTCTGCTTTAAAATAAAAATTAGACCTACTTAAAAAGTGAAAGCCCGATATCAGACAATTACTTACTTAAAAAGACGATTTTTATACATGAAAAAGAAATGTATTAAGAGAAAATTAATGCCCCATAAATATAATTTCCATTTTTAATTAAAATCGTAAGCAATTTGCCCCGAACAGCCATATTTAGTTTCGCTTTCCTAATTTCTTCAATGATCGTGGATTACGACGTCACGAGCACGTGACTACGCAATATATTTGAGATTTAATTATAGGTTGCTTTAAAATTATATCATGTTACAAAATAACCAAACACTGAATTTACACCTAATTGTTATGTTAGGAGAAAGAAATTCTCATATCATAAGGATAAGGCATATTATAAGTTGAAGAGTTTTCTTTATTCAATCAGTACTTTTTCTGCGCATGCGTGTGTATTGGAGAATAGACTGATAAATTATTATTGATAAAGTTATTAAATTTTGCACATTTACTCTGAAATAAGACATGTTCTCGTTGAATGCGAATAGGTTTTTGAAATTTCAATAATAATTTATTAAGTTACCACTTTTAACCTTTTTCCCATAACTGTCACAAATATTTTAGCAAAACAGTTTCACATTTTTTTTTTAATTTCAAAACTTATTTTTAATGATACTAAGTTACTTACTAAGCCATCTTTTACGGGTTATTTTTTTGTAAAATTTGTAAAAATAAATATCATTGTAGCATCGAACTTCAAAGCTTTTTTTCCTTTCTTCGTCAAATATTTTATTAAACAATCTTCTTCCGCTGTTAAAAGCAAAGAAAAAATCCTTTTATTTATAATATGCGGAGCTTGTGAAGAAAGTGAAGTTAAAGTAGCTCGAAAGACAATGTGCAATTAGAGAATGAATAATTTCCCCTGAAACATTTATGACTGTTATCTTGGTAGATGATTCCTTTGGGAAAGTTCACCCAAAAAATAAACAAAATAAGTATAAGATTATTAAAATAACATGGCCTTTTATCCTTTTTGCCTTCCTTGCCCTTTTTACTATAAGTGACCCAATTTACACACCACATCATAAATTAATAACTTAAATGATTTTTGAATTTATGAATTTTTTTTACTTCAATTATTGAATTAGAAACAGAAATAATTAAATATGTTTTGTATTTAATATATTTATAAGTAAAGAGCAATGGCTTTATTCTGTATTCAGCGCATAAGCATCCGAATCCACAAACAACTAAAATATCTCAAACTTATATGAGTCTTATGATTCACACAGCTTGTGGCATTGGAAAGTTCAGTGAATGTGATTGGTTGAAAGAATTTTCAAATTAAATTTGTTCCAATCTTTTATCTCAGAGTTTCTGCAATAACCCAATTTCAGCCACAAAAAGCTTTCAAAAATCAATGACGTAGAACTCAATTTAGAAAAAAAAAGATATCTCTATCTAGATAAAGGAGAATTTTTAATAAAAATACTGTCCCGATGCAATATATTTATTAAAAATGCCAATATATTTATTCGCGTTTTTCTTATTTCTTGTACCAGCAATCTTCTCCTATTCAGTGCGGCTTTTTGAAGTCGGCTATTATTTTTTAATACATGAAAATACAATAAGAATTTTACATGGTAATAATATTCATTTCAAAAATTTTAGTAATTCAGGTGTATTAAATGTTGATTTTTTATTAAAGCATCAATAATTTTTTAAAATAAAAATGAATTTATTTGATTGTTATATAATAAAAGGGTTTTTACTAAAAATGAATTTCTAAATTCGATTTTCAACAAACAATGATACTTATGATTCCGGCGTAAGAACATCAATCGTTATCTCACATTAAAATTCTAATAAAAGTCTTAATGAAACGAATTAATATTCCAGAAAAGATATACTTCAGAATGTATGCGATGTATTTTTTGAAAGACAAAAGAGGATAATGTTGGCCTTGCATCAGATTTAACTAAAAGATCTCTGCCTTTTTACATACACTGAAGTGACAAAATTCATGGGATAGCAATATGCAAATATACAGATGGCAGTAGTATCGCAGCGAAAAAGCATAAATGCGCAGTTCGTTTTCCAGAGCTTTCATTTGTGTTCAAGTTATTCATGTGAACAGGTTTTTCGTGATTTATGGCGGCACGACGAGAATAAACAGACTTTGAACGTGGAATGTTAGTTGGAGCTAGACGCGTGGGACATTCCATTGCGGATATCGTTAGTGAATTCAACATTCCGAAATCCACAGTATCAAGAGTATGCCGAGAGTATGAAATTCCAGGCATCCCATCCCATCATGGACAGCGCAGTGGGCGACCACCTGCATTTAACGACCGAGACCGTCGACGTCTGTGTAGAATGGTCAATGTTAATAGACACGCAACAATTCGTCAAATAACTGCAGGAATCAATGTGGGACGTACGAGGGACGCGTCCGATAGGACCGTGCGGCGAAATTTGTCTTCCTTCGGCTATGACAGCAGAAGACCGACTCGAGTGCCTTTACTGACAGCACGGCATCGCCTGCAGTGACTCTCCTGGCTCGTGAGCATATAGACTGGTCCCTAGACCAGTGGAAAACCGTGACGTGGTCAGATGAGTCACAATTTCAGTTGTTACGAGCTGATGGTAGAGTTCGAGTGTGGCGCAGATCCCATGAAGCCATGGACTGTCAGCAAGGCACTGTTCAAGCTGGTGGTGGCTGCATAATGGTGTGGGCTGTTTTTACATGACATGGATTCGGTCCTCTGGTGCAACTGAACCGATCATTGACTGGAAATGGTTTTGTTCAGCTGCTTGCTGATCACTTGCAGCCATTCATGGACTTCGCGTACCCAAAAAACGATGGGATTTTTATGGATGACAATGCGCCATGTGACCGGGCCAGAACTGTTCGCGATTGGTTTGAAGGACATTTCGGACAATTCCAGCGCATGATCTGGCCCTAGATAGCCCGATCAGCCACCTAGATAGCCCGATATGAATCCCATCGAGCATTTATGGGACATCATCGAAAGTTCCGTTCGTGCCCAAACTCCTGCACCATCCACACTTTCACGATTATGGACGTCTATACAGACAGCATGACTCAATATTCCTGCAGAGGACTTCCAACGACTTATGGACTCCATGACACGTCGAGTTGTTGCACTTCGCTGGGCAAAAGGAGGACCGACACGATATTAACAGTCATCCCATGACTTTTGTCACTTCAGTGTATAGTTGTAGAAAAATGCTAACTTTACATTAAAAAAATGTTTAAATGACTTTGAAATTTGGAAATATTTTACAAAAAATATTGAAAAACACTTTTTATATCATAACGTGGTTGACGTTATGTTTTTTCATCAACAAAAAGGAAGTGTACATTTAAGGTGCATTAAAAATATTCTGGAATATAAATTTTTAGTGTAGTTACAAACCACCACATTGAATTGTTCATGTACCGATATCAAAATGCTATCATTATCTGATAATATATCTAATAACATCGCGATATTAACATCTGGAGACATTTTAATCCTCATCGGGATCATCAGACAATTCTTACTCACTACTAGATCTATGTCATCACTAAAGCTTTACTTTCTCAAATCTCCTAGCGATATCATGTGGTGCATTACATTATAAAGAAATGTAATCCTTTTAGCTAGGCAGAAACACACAGCCTGATTTATCAGGACGTTGAATGTCTATCTTTAAGATCCTGCATTGGTCCCTAGGAGGGTGTACCGAAAATTTGATCTGGAATCCACTGCAAACAAAAAAAAATTCACCAAGAAGACTATCTTAGAGAACTGGCTCTAGATATTATTGGTTGCATATCTGAAGATGCATTGTAGGTCTATACTGATGTTAATCATACAAGACGATCTACTGGCAGTGTTATTTATATTAGAACCTCCTCCCCCACCACCTTCAAATTACAATAAAGCAACACAACCCTGACATTTGCTCCGTCTTCAGGAATGAGTTAATTACGATTAATGTTAATATTGATTCTATCATATCTTATGATTGTGATTTTCGGAAACTACGAATTTTATCGCCAATGCTTAGTGGCTGGTGCTCTGCAAGCGAAGAAACCAGTGTATCTAATCTTCTCAAACAGAGGAAGATCTGGCGTATCTATTCCACTCAAATTGAGGAAGATCTCCTCAGAACCACGACGTCCACCCCTAATGGATCACATCACACATAAACATGAGGTCTCTGATAGGTTTGGCCAACGATGATAGTGCGAATGAAAGTACCACTGGTTCTTCATTTACTTGTCAAGAACTATACTCAAATGAAAACCCGAATTCAATTTAATATGGTGTATTCCATTTGCACACTACTGGTGCACGGGACCATCCTTTGACATTCTTCTAAATATCAAATATGACTGGGGCTTCCTGACTCCTCTGGCTAGACTAAAAAGTGGCCAGTTTTTGAAACCTTTTAAAATCAAACAACACTTGTAAAAAATGCTGTGCCCATCTAACTTAACCGGATCACATTCTGGGTGGCATCGTATTTTCTAAGAGAGTCTTAGCACCCGATCCCCTTATTATTGATTTTGGATTGTCAATAACCAACTGTAGCTGATCTGACATATCTTTTGAGTATAAACAACAAACATTACATTATAAAGGTCGCGAGTCATATCACTGCAATAACTATAATCTGTATCGATTAAGTTGCCAAAAAAGTATCGTTGCATTTACCTATCTATCTTGATTGTTTCTTTTGCTCTATTATTAATGAGTTTTTCTTATGCAATTTTAAACCTCCTGTCTGCTAAGGTAGCATTTATTTTATTAAGGCTTCATTATGATATTTATTCACTGCATCAATCAAAGATTCGTATTAACACTTTATCAATGTTATTTCCTCTAGTGTCTAAATAAACGAGATTTACTGTTGTGGAAATGTTTTATTTTGATTCAATTAAGCATCTACAAAACAGATGAGATGTTTGGGATTACTGAACATTTTTGTATCGAATTGTATAGATTATTTGTTTAAATATATAATAATTCAATGTTGAAACACACTCAGAACCGCAGGTAAAAGGGTTAAAGAGACAAATTCTCAGGGGTCGCGATATCCTAGTAGTAAGGCCTCGACTCGTGAGCCTTAGGGCTTCAGGTTAGAGAACCGATTCCACCGAAGAACCGTCGTGTAATAGACCCAGTTTCATGTTAAATATGTCATGGTCAAACATCCACCTCTGGTGTGCTGTGGTGTGGAGAGAGGAAGCTAGCTCAAGTGTCGTTCTCGTCATCTGATTATGGTTCAAAATTACGAGGTTAATCACAAAATAGCCCTAGTGTTATTTTACAACGGGATATTAATATAACTAAACTAAACTTTAACAAATTATCTTAATTCATCAAATTGTTTTGAAGAATCTAGTTGGAAATCATATTTAACTGAAACACATGATATAATATTTCATTTCTAGGAGACTTGAAAAAGAAACTGATGCATTTGTTTTGCTTAGATAAAGCTTTTCTGCATCTAACCCAATAGTTATCAGAAATCTATTGCTAACCACACCTTTGTTTTATCAGTTTTTTATCATCAGTTTTGGTGTATCAGTCAATCAGTTATTAAACCTCACAGAAAGACGTAATTGAAAGAGAACAAATCTTATAAACTTTTTTACCGAATCATATTTCTTATGAAGGGTGTCCCAAAATTAAAGCATTTAATTTACCATCATTCGTACAATTTTGACAGCTGATAGTTTAGGGTTAGTAAAAATGGAGCCTTTACACGGCAGAACAACAGGCTAATGAAAGATTTGAATAAAATTAAAAATATGGTAGTTTTTACTTTAAATTATATTTTTATTGAATCAAAGACTACAGGATAGGACTATGTATGGAGTAACGCAAGGTATAAATGCCCTCCCCGGTTTTGCTAGAACATACGTATTGTGCCGAAATTTTCCATGCCCAATCAGCATAAATGTAGCTTAATTTCGTTGATATAGAGTTTAATTTCCTCCTTTAATGCATGCATAATTGTGGATTTGTTGGCATACATCTTTGTTTTCAAATAACCCTATAAAATAAAATCCAATGGTGTTAAATCACACGATCTTGGAGGCCAATTCTCAAATTTTCGTACTGCTAATGGCAGACTTTCATTAATTTTGAAATATTGCTCAACAATGAAGACATGTTGTTCTATCGCCTAGCATCCAATTTCTACTCAGCCTAAACGATCAGCTATCAAATTGTTTATTAATAGTGATGTCACCATTTCACTGCACGAATGGTGACAAATTAAAATCTTGCGTTAAATTTGGGACCCTCTTTATAAGCCATATCTTAAAGTATTGGACAATTGATAAAGTATTTTACTATGCATCACTGAACACACGAAAGAATTAAATTACATGAAAGCTTGCACTAGAGCAAAAGTTTCAACCAGGAATAGAAACCAATCGATACCAGTAAATGATTTACTATATTAATCTAGGGAAGGAAAAGAGATGCGAGTAAATTAATTATTGAATCCATGAATAATGGCAACAATCTAATGATTCGCCCATCACGCAGTAATTCATGGCCTTTATCGGATCATCTGTTACAAGATCAATGATTTCAATCCGCGCTTTCAGCGGGCCATTCGTCGCTTTAGCAGACAGATAACCGGATAAAAGGCTTTTGACAACTCCCGCTGTACTTGACTCTTGCGCCCTGATAACATAAATCACAGCATTCAGCGGGTTTTGCCGGATTACAAAAGCTTTCACCTTTGCGTCCAGGAGCTTAAACAGAGCTTAAGCCGCACTAAATACAATGCTCTTTGAAAAATGAAAGGTCCCGCTCTCTAACGACTCTGTGTGATGATTTGATTCTGTTATTTCCAAGAGATGAAGCTTTTATGAAGGACTTGTATACATTGTAAATTTTTACTATCAAATACTTCTTTGTAGTAATTTGTTTCATTTTAAATAGGAAAGTATCGTAAACGATGTAAATATTATGTTTACTGCAGTATAAATAGTGGAACAGAAATAATGGCACTGTAGCGATGACTGCGACAGTGCAGTGGTTTAAAAATATTGAAATCATATCTTAACGCATATCTCTGCCAATACTAAAATATTGCATGCATGTATATTTGTGTGTTTGTGTGTGCGTGTGCGTGCGTGCGTGCGTATGTATATGTGAGTAAGTGTGTGTATGCATGCGCTTGTGAGAGAAAGAGAGAGAATATGTATGTATGTATGTATTTTTGTGTATGTTATAGTGTATATGTGCGTGTGCGTATGTATTTGTGTGTGTATGTATTTGTGAGTGAGTGTGTATGTATGTGTGCGTGCATGTGTATGTTTTTATGTATATATTTGTGAGTGCATGTGTATGTGTGTATGTATGTATGTATGTATGTATGTGTGCGTGCGTGCGTGCATATGTGTGTGTGATAACATTCTGTGAGCAGGCCATTGGATATAGAGTAAGAATATATTTTGGAAGATAGGAATTTGTACATTGGAGTTATAAAAATTCTTAATTAAAAATCAAAAGGATTTTGTGTTTCTTCCTTGATAGCATTGGGCAAATAATATTGAATAAAACTAAATTTAAATTCAAACCTAAAATAAATTTTTTTGGTTGAACTAAAAATTTACCAATTTTCTTTATCTACGATACCAATTTTAAGGGCTTAAAATGTTTTCTCTAGTTAATAAATTTTGAAACAAATTTTACAGAATATATTTAGGAGTATTTTTCATTGTTGTAATGGAATCCCAATTATTTTCCTTTTTACAACAGATGTTTCATATTGGAACGCTCCTTACTTAGATATGAAGAATCTGGCTTATTTTATTTCATATTATAAAGATTTCTTTCCTAAAATATGGTTCAAATAGTTCGTTTTAAATTTTAGCGTAATTGCAAATAACGTTTAAGTTCAAAAATAAACACTATTTGGTATATGCAATTCAAAACACTATAATTTTGTTTAAGAATTGAATGTATTAAACTATACTGTGGTTCTTTAAGATTGTAATTTTTGATTTTTTTACATATTTTCTTTCATATACACCTTTTATTTATACTAAATCAAAAATTTTGAAGTTATTGCAGAAATTATGAAATGTATCCGGTAAAAAATTCTAAAATTATATAACTTCACTTATTTTTTCTATGCATTGTAAGACTTTTTTTTAATTCAACAAGCATATTATTGGGTTCGTAGTCCAATTGAAATCTCACGGAAAACACCAAAATGTGAAAAAAAAATGCATAGCAATTTTATTGATGCTTTTTGAATTAGTTGTTCAAAACAACCCATAAGGAATTTGTTTTCTCATAGCTAATTGAATAACAGAGAAAGAGGAAGTTAAAATAATATCAGTCTTTAACAGCTAAAATTTAAGACTCTTTTTGAATTAATTTTTTTTGAAAATATTATAGAATGTATATATTTTTTACTCCGCATAAAAAAATCTTCACGAAGACATGGAAAAAAATATTTAAAAGGGAAAACTATTTCCAAGATTAAAAAATGCGTTGTTTTCTTCAGGCTAAAAATGAATATAAAACTTTTTGTATAGAAGCCAGGTGATTCTTTTTTCAAAATATTGCAAATATATAAGAAATAATTTTACAAACACATAATTAAATATATTGTCTAGTTCCTAATAATATATTCAATTATTTATTAAAAATACGCTGTATTCCTTTCTAAATTAAATGCTGGAATTCTACTTATAAATGAGATAAAATTTCCAATTTTTTCGAATTATGAAGCCTTATTAAAAATGCAAATTATTTTTAAAGATCATATGACATATTACTGGAAAATATATTCGGAAATTATGATGTTAAATTCCAGACCTATATTTGTAAAATTTTGTTTGATAAATTCTTTTTCTGTCAGAAAAAAACTCCCCATTTATCTAAAACTGTCTAAAAGTATTTTTATGTCCGTCTGAATTAGCGCGTAACAAAAAAATTTATTCTAAAAGTTTTAAAAATGTTATTCTTCGATTTCGTCTTTCATTAAAATGATAGATTTAAAAATATTAAATTAAATTTCAAAAAAATCGATGGCAATTGTAGTTGAGAAATATTAAAATTCGCGAGTATAGAGATCATCGAGAAAATGCGTTCATGTGTAATAATTACGTCGAAAAAATTCATTCAATATTTAATATCGCCAAATTCGTTAGAGCTATAGTAACCCAACAGAAATCGTTCAATAACGCTTTGAAAATAGGTTTCTCTCTTTAAAATTACGAATCAAAATTATTACTCTGTAAATTAGGAATCTCTTATTTTTAGAAAAGATTTTTTTCTCTTCCAATATGGGCATAGCAAAAAGTATTTCTAGGAAATTTTAGACAATTCCATTTCGACTAAAGTTCTCAGAAAAAATGCGGATATCAAGATGTAATTTTTATCAAATACTTCCTATGGCGTAACTCATATTTAATGTAAATTTACAAAACTTTTGATCGACTAAAAAGAAATATAGATGGTATATTTTCGAATTTACTCTAAAAATATTTTTGATCTACTTAAACTATTTTAATGTTTGACAGCTCATTGTTTATGAACCTTATTAATGCCCATAATTTTTCTACTTAAACTTTTGCTGTGCGATTGATAGATTTTCAGTTAAATTCGAAAAACATAGGTTATTTCTTATTTATCTCCCTATCAATCGCTTGTCAGGACGCAAATACATTGGCCTGTTTCGAACGTCCAAATCAACAACGTCCACTAATAAAATTACTGTTATACATTTTACCCTTTTCCGTATAGCCTCAATTATACTTGCAGTTTAAATCTTTTCGATTTCGGATTAAACATAAAACTTTAAATGAGACGTTACTGTTAGTGCGAGGCATGAGTTAAGACAGTAAAGTGTCAGCTCAAATACACAAAATTATGATGGCAGCCTCAAAATAACCTTTGCATTATTTCAAAACGGTACATTAATAAAATTAAACTAAAAATGTGAAACGATAGATAGCGAGAACAAGTCAAATGCTGTCCATCATGCATGCATCCCCACGTGCACGTAAATATTTATGAATTAGCTAAAGGAAAACCTGCAACACAGTTAGATAATATATTAAATTTAATTCGATTTTAAAATTAAAAAAAATTATTAAAAGAAATAATTTTTTTAACTATTTTCTTATTAAAACATTTTTCTTTTTCATGAAGATTACAAAAATATTTTAATAAATTAATTTATTTTATATGCACAAAATATATAATCAATTAATTTAAGTTATAATGTTGTTAAAAGATAACAGTGATAGTTCTACAGTGTTAAACTACTATGAATGAATCGCCGTTTTAAATATTATTTTAATTTTCAAGATATGTATACAATTACTCGCTTAAAAATACTGAATAGGGTTTACTGTCAAAAGACAAAGAAAGAAGATGTGTTCTTAAATGGTAAAAATATTATTTCCGATGGAGAAATGCATAAGTTTTCATCAATTAGACTTTCTCATTCGAAAAAAAAAAATGCTTTCGGTTTTCAAATTATTTATAACCAAGAGAAATGTTTTCACACTTTATCTATTATTGTATAAAAACAAAATCGATCAAAAGCAATAATTTATAAAAGGCTCCATACGAATATAAAAATGAATGTTACTTCTCAAATAATGAAAACAGAAACAAATTCAAATACTTTAAAACAGTAAACTTTTTATAAAAATTAGAATTAGGAATTAAAAAATTTGCCATTTTTTACAAAGTTCATTCGAGATATATTCTAATAATGTTTATCAAAAAATTCTACAGGATATAAGCTCGGTCGAAAGAGCGCGTCTTTCCACATCACTAAGAGTAATACCAAGAGAGCTTTTATTCGGGAAAGAGGATTTCATGGACCCTGGATTAGGATTAGGGGAAAATAAAATGGGAGCACAGAATTAAAAAAAAAGGATTTCCAGATGTCACACAAGATAAATAGGCTTATGTGTTTAGTGTTTGGTAGTTTTAGAGCCAAAAAGGAAGAAGAACAAGTTTGAAGAAATTTCAGTATTTTTTTTTTGTTGTAATATGAATTCTGTACTTACTTTGTGTTTGTTAAGATAAAAATTTTCATTCATTTCTTAATGTAACAGAGAAGATGTTTCAGTATACTTGAATTTTAATTCTGTGCACTTGTATCTTAATTATGAGTCAATCTATTAATTTAATTTTGGTTTCACAAGAATTACACCAGTCAATACAAGTTTGAGCAAAATTTTGAGATTCCGTAGAATTTGTATTTAAGACAAGAAATAGAAAATAAAGAAAAAAATTACTTTTTTATACATTAATAAAAGCAATTTTAAGAAACATGTCGATTTATTTGATATTTCACATTTTTTTAGAAATTTTGATGATTAATCTTTGATATTTTGAACTTTATTTATACTTCGAGAAGGCATATTCAATTTGAAATGTTTAGTTTATCAGTCAGTATATCAATATAATAAACTTCCAATAATATTATCTTAACTATTAATGATACAATATTATCCAAGAATTTTCAAAATGGGTCGCTGTTATATGATTAACAATTCTACTAATTAATAAAAAACCCATTATACCATAATTTTTTTCTATACGAATATATGCTTATCTGACCCTTGATTTCTGTTTATAAAGATCAATTTTTCGATTTCAAATCTTTAAAATTTCTTGAGAAAAAAAAATTTCAAATTTTTGACCTCAAAGTTTTGAGATTTCTCAAGAAAGGATTCTTGGTATTTCAGATAACATCGTTATAATTATAAATGTTTTCACAATTTCCATTAAACTTAGTATATTGAAACGTGATACAACCTGAAGTTTTTAAAACAATTTTTGTGAGTATAAAAACATTAATCTTAATACAATTATATTCAGTAAAAGAAGCCAAAAATCATAAAATATAATCATTTTTTGTCTATTTTAATAAAATTATTGTCAGTAGAAATATTCTGTTTTGATGAAGATAGAAAAAGTTATTAATTAACTTCTTTAAGATCATCATTTGTTTTGATGAAGATAGACGAATCCAGCTGCGATACTTACGAGTAGAGGTTCAAATTTTAATTAGTCTTCACAGTTAGATTGGATACGAAATAATAGTGCGCATCATACTTTTTTTTGTCCGTTAAACTAATAAGGCTATGAACATTTTTTAATAATCACAATGAGCTAATGTGTTAAATAGTGGCCAAATACTCATTTTTATCAGAGAAAAAGGAAATTATTAAGAAAATATTTATTGAATAGATTTAATGTAAAAATAAATAAAGTCGAGCTTAAGAAAATGATATTATAAGCAAATTTTATTATCAAAATAAATCAATGAATTGCATCCCTATTACAATTGACCATTTTGACCAATTACAATGCAGTTGTCATTAACGGGAATCTGTAGTAAATGAGAAATATTGTGACATTTTAATATTGAAAGCCACCTAATTTAGAATTAACGCATAAATAAAACTCTACCTCATTTTGCTAAAAACCATTATATAAGTTGTCACAGCTTCATTTTCTATCAGAATGTCATCTTACATTTATGGAACCTCTAAATTTCCCTTTAAGCTTATTGGTTTCAATTTCTTAGATTTATGCTTCTTGTGGTGGCTACAGTAAGCAGGACTATTCAGATATGTAATTTGTCATTTTGAATCTTTTTTGTATCCTTGTATCAAAATTAGGTTGTACAACAAAATTTTACGAATAATAAATTTATCTTTTCCTTTTCGCGGCCGGAATAGCCTGTTTGGTAAGACGTTGGATTCGCATCCCTTGGAGTGCGAGTTCGAATCTGCCAGCTGAAGACTTTCCGAGTGTGTAGTGACTGGCATGCGTTAAATCTGTCGAGCTCCCGAAGTCCTCCACGTCGAGAGTAAATGGGGGCCACACTGGGGGTACTGGTTCATAAGTGATCGTTCTCTGTTCCAGTTCTAAACTACGATGAATGAATGAAATAAATGAATGAAGCCCGCCCCGTAAAAAGGGTTGTGACGTGTGTGTAGCTAAGTCGTATTCTTGGTCCTAGTTAGTGCTACTGAAAAGAGACGGTCACTCGGCTTAAATCACTGACAGGCCTGTCATGGGCTTGAAACAATCGTTTCATTTTTTGGGTTAAGGGGATTCAATTGAATCTTTTATCGAATATTGTACCGAAGTCAAGAACCACGACTCCCAAAATGTAAAAAAAAACTTGAAGCGACGTCAAATTTTGGGAAAAGATACTACGCTTCAAGTATAACTTCGTCTACTCCCACAGGAGGGAAACTTCCAGAATGGTGGTTGGTTCTTGTCAACCTGTTGTGTACAGAAATAGTATAGGGTCAACTATAACCTGCCGATGACCGGCGGGACCTGCTTTCTACGAAAAGTGTTAGTATTGTGGTGGATTATAGTCCTTAGAATTCATCATTAGTTCGACCAATGTTGCTTCGTAGGCCTGGTAATTCAGGCTGGTCCTTTTATCCATGTGGCTCAAAAGGGAAACACATAGTGAGTCAAAGTGTGATAACTTCCTCATCTGAGTAGAATTACAATTTTGGGATGCGTTCTCAAACAGCTGTTGGGTGTAATTATACAGAAATGTAATCCAACCAAACTTGATAGAACGAAAATTACAACCTTTTGCCATTGATAACGATTATAGAATAGCCACCAACATCATCTTACTTTTGATACATTGAAACTGATATATATCGTGGTAAAATACCTTTCATTTAAAATAACATAACTATTCTTATTTTTTAATATCAGGAACCTAAGAGTCGCAAGACTTTCTATTCACCATAATAAAATTCACTTTTTTATAACATTATCTCAAATTAGATGAACCTTAAAGCTTTTGATTCGTAATGACATTTAATAAGATGCTTACTTTGGTATCTCTTAATTGCAAAAAGGGCATATTTAATTAGATAGTAGGCCTGAGTCATAGACCATACTTTAAAAAAATATGTTAAAACAAGTTTGTGTACATCAAACGTAGGCGCATTCTACTGGTATCAAATTCTGCATTGAATAAGAACTTTAACTGTCAACCAAATATGAGTAGCATGGAACTCAACGAGTTAGACGGAAGCAAAAAAAATCCTGTGACCTGCTTATGCAAATTCGATAAGTTTTACTTTTTTTGCTTTTAGCATAGTTAATTCCACAATCGCAGTCATTTTCTCATAAAAGATGAAATTAAACAGAAGAATAGAAGAGATTAATAAAAGCTGATTATAGATTGAAAGAAAAATTACATATTGCCTGAAGTGTTCAGTAGATTCTTAACTGAATCACCAAGACAACACATTCCTCTAAATTTCATGTTATTTTAACTTCACTATTTTATACGTCTTATAATCTAAGCAAATATTAAACACATACATTATTCTTCAGATTTTAAAATGGAATTCACGGGATTCAAAATGGGATTTCAAATATCTGATTATTCATTTTCCAATGAAAACTTTTCAGAGCAATGATATAAATTATTTGAAATTTGGCACGAAAAATTAAAAATTTTCTATTAAAATTGGCATTATAGATAAAAACTGTTTTTAAGATTTTGAAATAGTAAAATTTTTATTAAATATTTTAGTAGTAATCGCAAAAAAAACAAAAATCAGATTAATTTTAAATTTAATTTTTTGAAAAATGACCCGGAGATCCCTATTTTTACTTTCCAAAACATGCATGTACCAAATGGGTTTTTGTTGGTCAAACAGTCTGCCCTGTAAAACATACAAACTTGCATTTGTGGTTATTCGTCGTAATTATTAATAGATATTCTAAATTCATAAACAGTTTTTTTTTTACAAAAGTGTTTAAATTTTGTTTCTACATTCATTATTTGGAAAATGACATTTATTTTCATATTGTACACTGCATTATTGAAAATTACCTTACATTTTTTAAAAATTCTATTTACTCAAACTCTAAACTTAGGAAAATAAAGTTTTCATAAATTCAATTCTGATGCATATATTTTGTTTAGAATTGGTAAAATCATTTTTCATTATGTTTTGTAGCTACCGAGCTATAGTACAATCAACCTGTTGATTTAATACGATTTTACCGTTTTTTAGATATTAAATAATGGAAAAAAGTTGAAAACTAAGTTATTTATCAGTAACATCCAATGTTTAAGAATTGGTCAATAATTCAGTTTATTTCTGGAGTGAGAACCCGATAATACATTTCTTTTATTCAAAATTTTGCACAAATGGTTCGATAAACTTCTAAAGTGTTCACTTTATATCTCTTTCTAGCGAATAAACAAGATATTTCTTTCAAATTTCTAACACTTTTCATTTTTAGCTAAAATACTTTTGCTTCACAAGTATTTTATTAAAACATCTTTCATTGAAAAATATAAGCAATTTATAATCGTTTTTTAAAAATTAACATGCATTTTAAATAGAAAAATATTGATATACCTAAAAATCTTAACACTATATTTACTGAACCACGTTCTTACAAATATAATTAAAAAATTACAAAGTTCGCATTTTTATTTTATATCAGACTTGTTATCCGCCGAATGAGGTAAATATATATTGATGTCTATTATATCCAAAAGTGTTGAAATATTTTGATTTTATGTGTGGTATACAGGTGGTTTTCAAAATATTGGAAATAGCTGTAAATAAAATTGACATTTTTTGAATGCGCTTCGTAAGCATTAAGATATAATAATAACCACCAATTTTTGTTATAAATAACAATGCATATATATTCTGGTAGTACGTGTTAGCTCTACTGAAGTTCTGTAATTCTTGCACTTCTTTTCAAAATCATAAAATGTCGATCCTCTTAGATTTTCAGAGGTCAAATCGTAGAAACATGTCTATATGTAGCAAGTATGACCGAAATATAACCATATTAAACGTTTCTAGAGATATGGTGTTTAAAATCATTACATCATACACACAGCGCGGCAAGACAGGATTGGCAAAGAAAAATAATGGAATTAAAGAGAAGCTCGGTGAAAGAGGCCGTCGAGTATTGCAGATTGTAATGACTAAAAAGCGAACAACTGCTTCAAAAGTGACCCCAGAGCTCAATAACCCATCTGGATTTCCCGGTGTCAGTGATTACAGTTAGAAGGCGCCTTCATAAAAAGAACATTTATGGCAAAGCAGCAATTTCCAAGTCATTTTTCACAGATGTTAATGGTAAAAGTCGTCAATAATGAGGTCACGCTCATAAAACCTGGTCGATTGATAAGTGGAAGAAAGCAATATAATCTGAAGAATCGTGTTTCAAATTTTTCCCTACAACAGGATGGGGGCAAGTTTCAAGGCATCTGCACAAGTGTATGACCGTGATTGTCTTCTTTCTTAAAGTATGCAGGTGTGTCTGCCATGTCGGGGTTTTCTGCTGGACCCATAATAAGACTGAAAGAAAGAATCATTTGAGAGAAGTATAAAGAAGTTTCAGCTGACCAGGTCCATCCTGTGATCCAAACTTTGCCTCCTACAAGAGATAGAATTTTCTTGGATGATAATGCATTCATCCATACAGCGTGGCTCATCCAGTCATGGTTTGATGAACACGAGGATTAAATGAAACACCTGCCTTGGCCCTGCACAGTCACCCCACCTCAATATAATTTAACAGTTATGATCTGTTTTTGTGTATTCAACACGGAATTGTTATCCTACACCGGTATCTCTCCCATATCTTTCCCAATATCTCGAAGAAGAATGGAAAATATATCTCTAAGCACTATTAAATATCCTTAAGAATTTATTTCTAGTGGAATCCAAGCTGTATTATATGCCAAAATGGGCGTAAACCTTAATAATAAAGGATTACTTATCAATCTAAGATGTTTCCATTATTTTGATAACCACCTGTATCTATCTTTATGAATATGGGCAATGTTTCGTGCGATCGTAAACCTAGTGTTAAAAAAATAATAACAAAAAAATTCCGAAAACAATAGCATATTACAATGAGGCAAAGTTTGGGGCCGACATAGTATATCAGATGGGGCGCAAACATACAACCAAGGCAACATCTCTTTGATGGCTTCTCAAGCTGTTTACCAGCATTAGAAAATTAGTGGTAATAACCGCATTAACCTTTTAGAAAGAAAATACTACATCAAAGCTATCCTAAAGGATTTCTTATTTTAGTTGTCCAATAAACTAGCTGAAGGAAGTAAGAAAAAATACAAAAGCATAAATTATAATCTTTTAAAACCTAATATTTCGTAAGGATTACCAAGTTGGCAAAAACTGAAGCAATAAAATTTGCGAATTATTTGAGAAGATTGTTTGCGGAAAGTGCACAAACACAACTGAATATATGTGTTCAAGATGCGTGAAATTAATGTAAAATATTTAAATAGTATGCACTAAAATGTTTGAGTAAAAAATTTCTATAAATAGATATTTCCTATTTTTTATGTTTTGCTTATAAAGTAAAATTATATTGCTTTGTTAGTGTTTTTTTCTTTAAATATATGTAGTCATTCACGCGTCCAATCGACGCGTGTCGCAGGGATAGGTATGTAAGAAATGTCTGCAAATCTAATGTTAAGGACATCCACGGTTCGCATCTCATTTTATTTTACGTCCCCTCCCTTCAAATTTTAAGCCACCGATAACAAACGTCAAGAAAACAGTCCTTTCTTCCCGAGTGCAGTCCCAAACACCAGATCCATTCAAAAAACACGAAATAAGCTCTCCGTATTTTTTATGTGTTTATGTTTTACTTCGTCGAACCCTTACGCCCGAGGCTCTGCTTTAGAGGAACTAAGAGATGAATTTTATTTTGCTATTGATTTTTGCATTATCTGCCACCGAGCGGTGAAGAAAAAGTTTTTTTCTCTCCTCCCTATACTTATTTTTCATTCGTAAAGTTTTATTGAATGCAACCATACATTTTTTTTTCTAAGTTTCAGTCGGTGGTGGCCATGTTGCTGGCTGCTATTTTATTTTTGCTCCGGCTGAGCAACTTATCGTTCTGTTCACAAGCGCATATAAATAAACAGTTGAAGAAGGCCCTGCCTCACCTACCATTCCCACCTTCCCAGGGTTTGGAAATTTTGGGCTCTCCAAGCACGTAGAGAAATCTTATTTTCTGCTAGTTTCTCTTACCTCTGTCTCTAGAACCGAAGTTTTTATTACAGTTTTTTTTCCTTCCCCGGCCGTGGTAGTGTCGTTTCTTCTTTCTGTTTTACTCGTATAAACAGCCATGATAATGTAGCGTTTGATCTGAATATATGATAGGATGGATAGAAAGAAAACAGTTGCGAACATTTCCTACGGAAGGAATTTTAAACGAGTCAGGTGATGAGGAGATGAGTTTGGAGAAACGAGACTATGTATATGGTTCGAAATAAAGTATTTACGATACGCAATTTCAATAAAAGTGGTTGCAATAACTATACAATGTTCGGCAAAAAAACCCCTCCAAGTTATAACATCAAATAAAACATAGAAGTTAATTTTTTTCGGACATAGGAGTTAATTTCTATGGGTTTTGTTTATTTCTTTTTGTCTACGACTTCAATTATAATATATTTTATACTATATCTTTTATTTTACGTACAATTTTTTTGAGGTTTTTTACTATACCAAGCAAAATATACGTTATTTTAGTTGCTTAAGCATGAAAAACGACAGTATAAAATTGTTAGTTTGTTTAACCACTTAACTGTTTTAATTTCTGTACTACCTAATAAGATGACATCTGTTTTGAGAATATTTTCTTATTTTGATTCAAATGGAAACCCATTGAATACTTGACTAATCTATGTATTTGAAGTAGTTTTAATATTGAATTATAATCGTTATAATTGCTTCATTTTTAACTTACAACTATCAAAACTCGATAAATCGATGCACGAATGGCACTCGGGTGAAACAGTTTAGTGGTTAATATGCCTTAGCAAATGGTGTCTGATTCACTCTTTCGTTTCAAAGAGTTTAGCAAAGGTGATAAAAGTCTAGGAAGTGAACAAAACATATGGTGAGCACTTTTAAAAGCCGTATTAAAAAGGTTTTTCAATGGAAAAAGTGAGTTCCATGAGATAGATTGCTCGTGAACTGAGAATAAAAGACTTATCAATACAACGAATGACAAATACAGAACTTGGACTAAAACTTTAAAAGTTCCAAAATAGTTCTACTTCTAAGTGAAGAAAAACTTGTACGGCTCCAAAGACGTCTAAAATGCTTGAAATGAGCCGCAAGTCAGCGTTGGATGAGATTCCTTTTCACTAATGAGAAGTTCTTTAAGGTTAAAAAACTCATAACTCCTATATCTAATGGGATATGATATGTATTTTCTCCAAAAACTTCTGAAATCTTTGAACACCTCAAAAATACAAAATCAGTCAAGGCCTGGGGCAGAATTGGAGCAAATGGAAAAACATCTCTCGTTTTTGTGGATGAGGGCGTTAAAATAAGTCAACAAGTGTACCAAAGGGACATTCTAGAAGTTGTTGTTTCTTCATGGGTCAAAATGCACATCTGCCATGTAAAGTGAGAGTTTCAACAAGACGCGTCAAGACTAAAAAAACAGAAGAGTGATGCAAGGCGCATTTTCTGGACGTGGTACCGTCTGGGTAATGGACATAATATTCGTCAAATCTCAATCTCTTGATTACTATATATGATTGATTTTGGAATGCTAGGGCTTGCTCTAAACATAAAAGTTTAGATTCTCCTTAAGCAATGGCTTCAGCGGAATGTATTAAAGACTTGTAGCCCCTTGCTGTAAATTTAAATAAGCCTTTCCGCCTCTGTCTATCTGCAAAAAGTGGTTATTCCGAAACAAATTAAATTTATTTGTAAAAGTTCCTTATTATTTGTTTTTTTTGGTTAGTTTAATTTTAATCAAAATACATTAAAAATTATTTTTTCCGGTTTTTCTGCTGGATCTCAAACATCTTAAGCTCATATCTTAACCTCTTGAACTTGCATCTTAAAATAAGTCGACTACTTGAAAATATCCAATATGGTTTCTATGCAAAAAACTTCTAATAAAGTGCTTTTCAATAAACCTTTTTGTCTTAAACAAAATTGCAAGCTTAGATTGCTCCGTCAATTTTTGGAACTTGTAACATGTTTGCTTTGATAGTATAATCTTCATATACAACAGCTTTATGCGAATACCAACCCTTTCAGCAAGCTAGAATACAGGGTTCAATTGTTTTATATCCAAGTTACTATCTACCAATGATAAATGTTGATACGAGAAAAACTTAAAATTAGAGTTTGGAAATCCCTTTTCAGTCCCTAACTTGTAAGATATTGCAGTTATCGGAAAACTTTAAATACAAAAGTTGTTCGCTCTAATAAGGCGCTTATTTTGCTAATTAAATGTATTTTTAAATCTTCAGTATTAAGAAAGTTATAATGAAATGAAAATTTTAACCCCCTTCCCACCATTTCCACCACACGGCAGCCAACTCAATAAATATGGCCAATTAGTCTTTCTTTAAAGAAATATAAGGCAAAATACAAATAAATAAAAGAAAACATTGGCTATTTTTAAAATTTATTAAAATAAGGATGTCCTCTATTTGTAGATCCCTGAACTCCTGATTGTTTTACGAACATTAAAACGACAGTTTAACCCTCCGCACTCCGAGAAATAATTAGATGCAAAATTATTCACCTAATACAAAGATTTATTGCTATGAAAAATAAATATATATAATTCTTGTAAGCCGAATTTCTTTGAAAAATTAATCTACGTCTCTTAAACAGTATGTAGGCACTTTTAACAATTAAATTTGAAAAATAAATGAATAAAACGTCAAAATGATGCACAGTTTTGAATGTCGAGTCACACTCGACATCGGACCGCAAAGGGCTAAAAGTCCTTCCTTCGTCATATTGAATATTTATAATATACTATACTACTTAACATTTGTATGAAAATAATATTACGAGAAAAAGAAAACTGAATAAGTCAGTTCATTTTTTTTTTTGCTCGTAATATTACTGGTGGAGAACTTAGACTAATGCAGAAATGCTCATTTTAACACACGCGGAAGCAATTAGTCGATTCAATATCGAGTAATTTTTAAAAAAAGAATCAGTAAGCATTAGATAGCAAAATAAAAAAATAATATTTTCAAGCAATAAAAGTATTTATTAATTCATAAATTATCGAACCTTTTCTTAAAATATATTCAAGATTAAAATATGCTCAAAGATATAAATTAACAAATCATTTTCAGTAACTCATGTACTTTTATATCTTATAGGATTTAAAAGTAAGATTCTCTTCACAATAATTAGTTTTAATATTGTTATGAATGATGATTAAAGTGTTACTAGACTAAGTATACAAATATTTTTTTTGAAAGTCTATACCCCGAAGTAAGATCTTAATTTTACATTAACTCTTACGATAGTGGTTTATTCAAACCGTCTTGCGATTCTAATGAAAAAAATTTAATTTCCTTTTAAAAAATTAAATTCCTACAAATCAATTTATCTTATTCAAATCGGTACCAGAAATGTAATGATAATAACTTGTCCACTTTACAACGGAAGAAGGGGTGCAGTAGCTTCTGAGGGATGGATCCCTGAGTCACCATGGGCAGAAGTCTGACTTCTAGATCATATGAGGATGACACACACACATTCGCTCGCATAGTCCCTTTTTGCGGGGGGGGGGCATATTCACTCACCTCACAGGTAGAACACAGAAGAACAACCATGCCCTGGCTGGGACTCGAACCCAGGAAGCTCAGATCATGAAAGACGCCCTACCTCTGTGTTAGGAGGCCGGAACCAGAAATGTAATGCATACTACCACTAACCCTTCAAGTAAAATTACGAGAAGAGCTCGTCATCAGTCATCATGCAATTCAAGTTACAGTTGAATATAATTCTAAATTTGGTTTAAAATTCTAGTGTGATAAATTTGGAAGCACTTTTATTACTTTAGTTAAAGTCACAGATCTTTATTACATAGTTTATTTTTAGAGGGTAAAGGTTACTTTTAGTGTGCCCCTTGCCGCGCCAAGGATGCCAGGTCGCCAATAAAGATGGCGGACGCTGTAAACAAACACTTTTATGGGTTAGTGACGGTTACGACTTTTTGCAATATAATGATGATTTTTTTAAATCGATAAGCATTATCTTTTAATTAATTTTTTTTCAGGCCCGGTGCCTTCAACAGATGCCTCCGGCATCTGTTAAAGGCACCGGGCAGAATTTTTTTATTTTAAAAAAACATCCTACGGCTTCGCTTTGTTCGGGAGCGGGAAACTAGTAGCTTCGCTAGCACATAGGACATAAGGAATGTGCGGATAACATGAACAGTAAATAATAAACAATTGAGAAAGACAAAGATGAAAAAAGAATGGATTTAATAGGAAATTTTAAAGACATAATGTACAAAATTGAAGTATTTAATCCAATCACCTTTCATCCATTTCTCAGGATCGAAATGTTTTTTTCCATCCCATTTACCTGCCATCCACTCTTGAATAATTGCCGACATAATAACTAGCGAAGAAAACAAACGATAGAGCTGTGAAAGAATGACAAGAAATGCGAATAATTCTATTGCAGACGGTTTTTAAAGAAAGAAACCAGACGACTTCGTAAAGAAGTAAAACAGACGATTTTGTTTAATCGTATACTGACATTTAAAACGGTAAAGGAATAAATATTTTAAATTCGCATTAAAAATATGATTGAATCTTCTTATTAATTATACAAAAACTCTTAATTATAATACAGATAAAAAATATTTAATTGATATTATTTTATTATTTAACATTTTTCAGAAAAGATTTGAAGCTTATGTACAATTCAACCATTGTAGCAAAAAGTAAACAAAACATCATTAGGGTTACTACAAGAGCTTTGTATTGGGTTACCATATTGGCGACAAACTCGGGGGCACACTAATGACCATTTTAACCTTTTAGAGTTTCTCGGTACAAGTCACTGCCAAATTGTTGTTATACAGTGGGGTTTCATTCTTATAAACATTTAGGGAAAACATTCGTCAGAACAGTATTTATTTTTGAAAAAGAAATAACATGCTTTGAAATAAACATTAATGGATAGTTCAAACTACGACTAGCAAGGTTTTTGAAGGGATTCTGAATAATCAGAAGAACTACAATATTTATTCAATCTTGATAATGAAACTCATGATAGTGGAATATTACTAATAAGATAAAAAAACATGTAATGCGACTAATAACCGATTCTAGTGAATATTCTGGAATCGTAGACATCATTTGAGGAATGGGTGGAACTAGAAAATATTCCTGAAAGAAAATTACGGTAGAGCCTGGTGTTAATGTACTGATATTGGGAAAAGTAGACGCTATTCCTAAGTCACTCGAGGTTTGAATGTGAACTTAGGAACTACATTTATATCAATATCAGTAATATCGTTTTAACTAACACTATGCAAGGATTATAAAATAAAACGTTTTTCAAATGGAAAATAGCCATTTCGTGTGGAATTTTTCATAATTTTTTCTTATTGGACTGGGTTAACAACCGAATAAAATTAATCCCACTTTCTATTTTCAGCTTGATTCAACCATTAGCTGATATAACCGACTTTATTCCAATTCAAAATGCTTCTATGACCAAAATTTTATGCAAGAGCTATTATTGCATAAAATATTATAATACACAAATCTTTTTTTATCGCTTCAAAAATTACTTAATACGAGAATTTCAATTCAATTAGTACATTTTTAAAAACAATGGAATTTTAATTTTTTTCAATAGTTGTTAATAGTTATTAAATATAAATGTTTCACATTTTGTACTAAAGCTCATAATAACATAAAATTCATCTTATAAGTTCTTTTGGAAACTAAAATAATTAAAAATTACCGAATCAGCCACGCATGATGTTTCTTATAATCAGAAACAACAACAGTCTTCGATCTCTAGCTTATTTGATTACACTTTCTTTCGAATTTGAAGAATGAACTTGCGTTTATTATCATGCATCTGATATTTCTAAATAAAATTTTCCCTACTCTGAATTCTACTCTCTCTTCAATTATTATGCAAATTCTCTATTAATTTGAAGAAAAATGCAGGCGAAATTTTTTAAAGGCAATTATTTTTTTTAATATTGTTAAATAAACTATAAAATTCTCTTAAAGCCAGAAAGACTTTAGAAATATTTCATGAGGGAGAAAGATGCTTCCTGGAAATACTTTATAAAATTAGTTAGTCTAAATTATAAGGAAATGTGAAGCATGTCAAACCTCAACGTTACTATATAAAAGTAAGAATATGTCTATAAATAAATTTCCTTATTTTAGAATTGATTTTATCTTTTTCCTTATGTTTCAAAATTTATGAGAATTGCAGAAAAAAAATCCCACGAGGAGATTATAATTGAAAATATAAAATTTTGAATTTCAACAAGATATATATTTCTTTGCGAAATAATTTGTTCCGAAGTTATTCCGAGAAAAAAAATTTCAGTGTTTGAATATTTTATTTTTCCATTTTTAGAAACTATTATTGGAATAAAAGAATAAAAACTGATAAACATACGATATTTAGTTGAATTTGTTCTTGTTTTGCAACATATCTACAAAACAATTATCTATTTTGTAAATGATTTTTTTAAGTCGAATTAAATTACTATAGTTAGGAATACATTATTGATATTTTAATTTTTAAAAACGTAATTAAGGATTTACCGATTTTAAAATATAACTAAGAATAGAAAAAAAGGATTTTATATATACTACAGCTACGAATTCGTGTATGCTATAATCTAGATTATATTCAAAGAAAATCTCAATTTTCAGTTCTTTTGAAAATAAAAATACATGCTAAACTAGGCCGTTTTAAATACAAGAATAAGATAATTTAATTTGTAGTTTACTTTCTATTTACAGTCAAATAAACTAAAGATATGTTTTGAAGGCTTGATTCATTATAATCAAGTAAATAACACCAAGCTCAAATAATTAACATCTAGCTAAAAAGCTAGGTTTTATTCATAACAAAGTACAGGAACCGTTCTAAAAATATTTAAAAAGTGATCTCACTGTACAGTTTTGTCGAAGACAAGTCAGTCTTGTATTAAGCCAATAAATACAAATATAATCGATGAAAACATTGTCATTTAAATTAAGAATTTTGAGTTTTTGCAGTTGTGTACCAACGATAAGATAAGAAAACAGGCAATATAAAGCAATTCAACATTGATAAAAAAAATTGTAAAACCGCTTATTAATGCAGCCCACGAAGGAAATCTATAATTTTAAAAAAATTAAATTACATCCGTAACAATATCCGAGTTCGAATAGTTCTCATGGAAACTTATTTTCCAGTTATTTATAAAAGTATACATTTTACCATAACATAACTCACATTTAGGATCATCGTCTTCTTCAGCGCAGGCATTTGCAATATGTAGCAGAACTTCATCATAAGTGATGTCTCCAGGGCTCATTCGATACTGACTTGAATTGGCTCTCAATCTTTTGTTTTCTTTTTCACAAATTTCTTTGGCAAAACAGTCTTTTACTTCATGCGAAATGACGAACTTTAGTTCAGGATAAAAATTTGACCTTCCATCTCTCTGCAGCTGTTCAATATATTCATCGTCACTTATCGATATATCGCATCTCGCCGTTGAAATGCATTTTGAATCGGTATTTCCATCCAACACTCTAAGTAGGTTACGCACATTATCTAAATGCTCACGACCGTCTGTTATTTTCCTGCGAAGAGTATTACTTTCCATTGTGAAGTACCTAGAATAATTCGTGTCATCAACACGACTTTTTTCGTCAGACGCAGCTTTGAAACCGCACGAATAACTGGACTCTGTCATTGGCAGCAATCTGCGAAACTCGTCGAGGAAATTGTATTCGATTTCTTCACCATTTTGGTGTTTTTCCTGCTCATCTTTATTTTCAGATTCCTCATATAACTCTGCCTTTTTGCGATCAGTCTCATTTAGAATTTCATCATTGTCAGAATCGGTGCTAGGATAGGGCTCATAGCCAGGAGGTCGATTTTTCTGGGTCGGAAACACAGCGGCATGTATGTTTCTGCAATAGGAAATCAGTTTCTCCCAACCGGACTCAGTTTCAAAGACTCTTCTAAATCTGTCTTCCAAAATTCTTGTCAGAAGTTTGCAGGCAGAGCGAGCAAAGTGGAAGCAGCTGTGACTATAGGCGCGAGTCATAATAACTCGAGAAAAATATGCGCAAGTTAAAATAAGATCGAAATATCCATTTTTCTCTGTCAATAGCAATGCACGGGGTTTCAGGTATTCGACAAAACTTCTTTTTGTAAGAGATGATTGTCCAAGGAATTCAATAAGTGACTTTTTTGTTTCGTCGAAAAAAGCATCGCTAAAAACAACCACCGTCGAAAGAAACAGATCTAAACATTTTAGTTCTTCTGAGTTTTCGAGTTCTACGCATAAGACAGGGTTCGAGCCCTTATGGGCGCTCCAAATAAAAACCGCTTCGGCTACTTGTTGGGCAGAACAGCGAACAACCATCGTTATTTGAGTTGAAAGGATAAAATGAACTATTTAGTGCTTTATTTGTCGTAGCAATAGAGTAGAGCAATGTATTTCACTTCTGTTCTTTTTTTAAGTAACGTGTTGCTATAAAATATTTTTTGGGGTGTGTGCATTCCGCTGACTAGGTTTAGTTTCACGTGCAATATAGTTTTGAGAGTCAAAAACGGTTTTGAAGCCAGTTTTATCAAAGTGGCTGCAAAACGTGCACATTCGATCACCCCGCCAACACCGTACGAAACAGTTTCTTCAGGATTTGTTGTGACCTATTGCTATTTTTATCATAATCCACCAATACTGCAGGTAAATAAACTGAACTGGTATCTCCTTCGAGGCAGTTGGCCACCAACCAATAAGTCATCAATCTCTACCTTCTTCTTTACCTTCTAGTACATCTATCAATCCATTAAACGAGGGACCATGGTGGCCTGGTGGTAAGGTCTTCTCAAGGGAGCCTTAGGGTTTTAGGCTTGAGATCCAATTCCACCGAAGAACCGTCGTGTAAAGGGGTCTGTTTCAGGCTAAATACGTCTGTGCCAAAAGTCCTCCTACTTGTGTAGTGTGGAGAAGAGAGTGCCAGCTGAGGTGTCGTCCTCGTCATCTGGGATTCAAAACTACGAGGTTCGTCTCAAAAATAGCTCTAGTGCTGCTTTAAAACGGGAGATTAATATAACTTAACTAAATAAACCCATTAAACGAGAATTCTTCGCTCTATAAGACCATCTTTCCAAAATGCTCAATATTCCGCAGCATGCTTGGTCCACAACAAAAGTAAACATTAAAAAAATTTAATAATTGGTAAAAAAACTGTCAATTTTCAATGTTTCAACTGTCTTTCAATGTTTTAATATTCTCTGGCGCCATCGGTACTGCATTTAAATGATGATTTTTTGCTATTGGGTTTTCTTGATTCCGAGATCTCCAAGCATTCCTTTAAATATTGATAAATTGTTCCAATTCCCCCACAGATGTATTTTTTTTGCATCATTCCTAAAGCTACAGTTTGTCATTCAATGTTTTGATTTTAATCTTTCGTAGCGATATTTACCACTCGGATGGTTATACGAAGTACAAAATTTCTAATTCTCGTTTCAGAACATTGATTTAATAATTTTAACAGAGTAGTATGCACCCATACCTTCTTGGCAATCTCGTAGAAAGCACTCAGCTGGATTCCACGTAGAATTCACATTCTGTTCTCAATGAGATTCAAATAATCCTTCAAAATAGGAACACTAGAGTAGAATATTTGTTTAATTATCCTGTTAACAAATACGCTTGTATGTTTAGTTCTATTAACGTCCCGTTATAAAGCAACCCGTTGTTTAGTCCTTTGTAATGGCTATTTTAGGACGGACCTTGTAATTTCGAATCATTCAGATGATAACGACGACGCTTGAGCTGGTACTCACCTCATCACACCAACGTGAGGGCGTTTAGCCCTGACGGATTTAGAATGCAATAGACCCCCTTACATGACGGTTCTTCGATGGAATCGGGTTTCAAACCTGAAATCCTACAGCTCACGAGCCGAGACCTTACCACCTGGTCATCTTGGCCAAATGTAATATGTAGTCACCTCTATTAACACATTGCTTAAGGTTCTCTACTCACTCCCAGGGTCCACTCATTTTTTAACCCTCTAGCAGCCTGCTAGACAAGCAATAGGATGCATATATGCGCATTTTTAAATTTGGATTTGGTATTATATTTTCATAAAGTATTCTTAAATATTACAATATATCTTTTTGCATGTATTTATTACATACATGTATACACGGAACTAAACATTGAGGATTCCGCGATAGGCTGACTACCTAACCGAGAAATATGCCTTGCACCCTAGAGTGCTACGTCAAAAAAGAAGATATGGGCACTCTAGGCTCTGACCCACATAAGCTGTCGTCCACTAAGTTAGTTTATTACATATTTTTTTTTACGTTTTAATTATTTATCTTACAGGTTTGAATAATACTTTAGAATGTAATATAGGGCGAAGCATATTCCCTTGTGCAATGGCATTCAGCACGATTTGACAAGGTATCTAGTTTTAAGGCTTTAGGGACCACTCGGTAGTTTTCTAGTATTGCGTACCCCGTCTGTTATTGCTTCATATATAACATAGTTATAAAGATTTTTAAAATTACAAGTTTGTCCAAAAATAGGCTGTCATAAGCGTATGTCTTAGATTTCTTTACGGTCCTTAACAAGTTAAATATTTGCTTCTGGTTGGTTATGCATCGAATTAGACAAAAATATGAAAACGAGATATGTCCTCATCCGTACGCATTGTGTTAAAAATGAAGAACTTTCTTCCTATTCTGCTCTTTAAAATTGTTTTGCATTTACTTATTTCAAAAAAGTTTTACATTTTTTTTCTAAAAATTAAATTATTTCAGAAGATGCTAGAAAATTTATTAATCTTAGCATCTAAAAAAGCTTTGGCACGGAAAAAAATTTCAACGTTTATTCATTGTTTATTATAAAGTTCCTTCAGTTCTGTATAGTTTTTTTCGTCTATGAACAGTAAAAGAAAGGCGAGTAAAATTTTTTAAATTAATCTTTATAACTCCTACACTTAAAATTTCAAGGCGAAGTAAAATAAGATTAACTAATGTTCTCCAGTACTGAACTAAAACTACCAAATATTTATATTGTTTCGTGACTAGCAATAATTGTATTATGAATTTCAGAAGAATGAACAATCTTACTAGTTATTTTTCATCAAGCCATTGAAATAGAAGCAGATTTATTGTACTTTCGTCAAATGCAATTGAATCTAATTTCTCAGATTTTTAAATTTTTTATGCGGTTTTTGAAGCTAAAATTATTTTAGATTCAATTAAATTCAAATTCGATGGGATGAATTACGTCTTCCAAGCTAATTTTTTAACCATCTGGCTGCTGAACAATTTTGTTTGAAAATATATCCAAATTCGATAAAGCAGAGACTCTAATGACAGCATTTTAGGCACAACAATAGAACTCGATAGCACTCCTTTGCTCTCAAACAGTGATTTTAGTTTAGCTATATCAATATTCAGTTTTTAAACAATACTGATGTTATATTGAGAAGGACCTTGCAATTTACAACCCTGGTCAGATTTCAAAGATGACACCACCTCTCCGAATTTCCACACCACACCAATGGAAGAAAAGGCAATTAATGAAAGTAGCAACGATTTATCAAACTAAAAATCTCAACACCAATATAAGTATTAAAATAGAGCTTTATATAACAAGAAATCAATGACAAGTCTTAAAATAATTTTAAAATGATATTTTAGAATTGTTAATAGAAATAATAAATTATACAAGTGAGGGGAAAATACATTATATTCATTAAAAAAAGTTCTATTTATCAAACAGGAAATATCGTATTTTTAAATGTGCCTTTTGTTGCAAACTAATACATACACTCATACACACTTATATAGAATAGAGCAAATGGAATTTTATCCTTTAAATAATATAAACATGTAACAATACTAATGAAATGCTGAATTTACTTAGCTAAAATTGAAAAATTCAATATTTACATGATAACAGAGTATTGGTCAATAAGATACATAATTGCAATAATAATGAAAAAAGTCGCTAACATCAGCCGAATATTTTTTACGGAAACTTTCCATCCATTTCGTCTTGAAGCTGCGCATTTTACCGTCGCATAGTTCACACTGATCCTCATCGTCTGACCCATCAAAAATGTCAATAACATTTTGAAATATTTCTCCATCTGTTATGTCTTCATGGAGTACTCGGTTATGAGATAATTTGTCCAGTTTTTCATTTTTCTGGTCACAAATTTCTTTTTTAATAGATTCTACATCCTCCTCCAAAAGACCAATCTCCCACTCAGAAAAGTTTGGTTTATTCACGCACTTTTCTAACTCCTCAATGTCTTCGTTGTCACTTAAAGGAATGTCGTATTTATTCGATGGAATATCTTTTAAATCAGTTTTTTGTTTAAGAGTTGCAAGCAGATTTAGAACTTCTTTCAAATGCTCTTTACTGTCAGTTATTCGTCTGCGAAGAGCACCATATCTCATCGTCACAAAATCCCAGTAAAGTGAATCATCGGTTAAGCTTTCATCATCTGATGATTCTTCGATGACAGAAGAATTGGACGAATTGTCTTCTGTAGCTTCACTAGAGATTCTTTTTTCAGTGAATTCTGTATTATATTCATCTCTATCAAGTTCAACATTTATATTTTGTGCAACCCAGGATTTCTTAGTCTCGCCATCACGTGGATCCGGATTCTCATCCACACTTTTATTGTCGTCCGATTCAGAACAACTAGAAGAATCGACCGACTTGTTTTCTGCCGTTTCGTTAAAAGACGTTTCTCCAAGTTGTTTTGCATCATGATTTCTGTCAGTAGAATCCAACCCTTCTTGGTGAATGAGTCCATCTTCTCTTGTTTCTAATTGAACCGAATCTTTGCAAAAATATCTAAATTTAATGTTGGGATCTATAAAATATTCACCACATTCATCTTCTGTATCATTATCAGGAGGGCGATTTTCTTTAAGAGGAAGTACCGCTGCGTGTATTTTCTTGCAAAAAACCATCAATTTTTCCCATCCCGAATCGGTGTTGAATACATCTCCAAACTTGTCTTCCAAAACCTTCGTCAGAAGCTTGTAGGCAACTCTCGAAAGATGAAAACATTGGCGGTAAGTAGATAGGCTATAGACCTCAAGAGAAACAAAAGCACAAGTCAATATGAGATCGAAGCATCCATTATTCTCAGCCAACAACAAGCAATGGTGTTTCAGATAGTCAATGAAATTTTGTTTCGATTGCAGCATTCCCTGCTTGTAGTCATCACACTCGGTTTGAAGTTTTTCCGAGAAAGCACGAAAAGTAATATTCACTGTAGAAAGCAATAGATCTAGAGGTTTCAAATTATCTATATCTTCCCTCTCTGAAAACAAAATTCTGTTAAAATCCGTATCTATGCTCCATATGGTCACTGCTTCAGCTAATTGCTCGGCTGTGCATCGGATATCCATTGCGATATAAAGTAAGAAATGAAAAAGAGATTTTGGATTTTTTTATATTTAAATGTATATATAGACTAGTGGAATCAATTTATTCACTTCTTTTATTTTATTTTAGCTGTATATAATGTTCTGTATTTTCAAAATGCGGAGAGGACCACAGTAGAAGGATGGAGGACGGACAGAAGTGATCAGTTTTTCAGTCAGTTAGTACAAGCTATTCCATCATTTCACAATTTAAAATATGGACGATAAAAGAAAAGTTAACAAGTGGATAGAGTTGAGTTGGTTTCAGGCCAATATTGGGATATATGCTAATGAAAAGGCGGGTCAATATGCAAAGATGGCAGCACAGGAAGGGAGTGTTAATATAACTGACCCCAAATCAAATGGCGTCTTAAAATGGCACTGGAGAGAAGATATTAAGCTACAATGGTTTGACATTTGTCCAAAAAAAAAAGGAAGAGTAACTGACGATATCTTTTCTAATCCAGAAATAAAAATACGGATACCATCTACTGGTAATCCAAATTCTATCAGTACATGAGAGAATCCCTGCACATTTCCAAAGATTTGGAATAATTCAGGAAAATAAATGCATTTGTGGAGGAATCGGTACTGCTTACCACTATTTAAAGGAATGCACAGAAATCTCCAAACATAGAAAACATATGAAAGTTGAAAATAATGACTTGAGTTCAGTACCGGTGGTGATGAAAGTTTCATCCAATTCATATAGATTCAACCCTTGATAATTTGAGTGGTCGAGTTGATGGCAATGAAGTTGTAGCTGTTGTGGTATTACTTTGTTCGAATTTGTTAATTCAGCCAGTAGGAGTGGTCTCACCGAAATTTTCTCGGGTAATTTTTAACGAACTTGCCAGGCCAATGAACATTTTAAATGGCACTGGCGTGAAACAGTTACGAAACGTTAATCTTTAGCGCGAATTTAGCATATTTACTGAGTCGATCGTATTATCTTTGGCTATTTATTTGGCGATTAATCTTTTGTTTAAATTGAAATTATCTAAAAAGCGAATTTCTATTTTAAATACGTTTTGCCCAACCGATTGAAATATAAATTTAACACAAAATTTCATTTGTTTTAGCGCAAAATCCCATACTAAATATGATATATTTAAGTCACTGCGTTTTTGTATTATCACGCTTATACGTTTTAGAGACTATAGAGACAGGAAGCCAACCCATTGTTGGATTTGGGTCGAAATGGCACAGTTGTCTACATTATATATGTTATATTTTTGTACCAAATTTTATCTATATAGCTTTCTCCGTTTAGGAGTTATTTGTTAACCCTTTATCTAATGAATTATATAACCATCAATTTTCCAACTTCATTTTTGCACTAGTAGTTAAATTTCCGTGCAGAACAATCCCAGAGAGCCCAAGAGAAAAATTTTAATTAATAGAAATATCTTAATTTATTTAATTATTAATTAAATATTTTCATTTTTACGTTTAGCTTATATTAACTTATTGAAATTTGGGTTATATTCTACGTGTTTTTCAGAATGCTATTTTCAAAAATAGTCAAATTATGAAAATACAATCCAGCTTTAAATTGTTCTTATAAGTACCATCAGTAGATAAAAGGTTAATTCATATTCTAACAACCGGGCAGATATATTCCCTTTCAGCCAATTTTACTCAAAATTTGATAGAAATCGGCAAATTTGATTTTAAGATCAGGTACCAACACCTTATGGTTTTCAATAATTTTTGTCACAGACGGACATCCCCCCCAATGTATTTTTCGAATTCAGGGAGGTTGAAAATATGGAGATTCTTCGAGATCTCGCTTCCGAATTTTCATACCACTACTATACTTCCTCTATACTACGAATACAAGAAAGTAAAAAAAAAAAGAAATTAAAAAGTGGTTCTTTTTATGATTTATGGTAGTAAAATTATTCCTGTTGTAGACCCAACAAACAAATAGTTTGTTTTTAATATTCAAAAGTTTTTGACTGTATGAAAGACCGTCAATCTGGGGACTGGGACTATTTCCAAGCTTGTTGGTCGGAATCCCAAGACAAAATAATGCAAAATTCAATTGTCATATGTAACGCAGGTTTTATTCTAGTGATATTTGAGCACAAAAACTTGGTTAAAATTGCTACTTTTACAATTTGTTTATTATTGATGCAGGAATTATTGAATGCAATAAATAGAAATACGTTTAAGCGCTGAATTTTTTTTATATGTATGAAAAATTTGTAAATTTTTGAGGAATTGAGAAGTCATTTCATGCTCAGGATATACTTAAGGCTTATCAAATTGAAATTCAGAGTGTTCCAAGTAATAAAATCAAGAGTTTTACTATTTTATAAACATTTATTATACATTTTCATAAAAATACATGTTTTGTTTAAAAAAATTAAAAGCACAATACCGTTTAAAAACACACAGTTTTACCTTTCGTAAATGGAATATTTTTTTTGTGCTTAGTCTATTCAAAATTGGCTAAAGACATGAAAAGCAGTTTTTAAGTTTTTATTATTAATTTTGCAATCAACATTAATGATTGCGAAATCTCTTCTTGCTTATGAGCAAATTTTTATTGGTTATTTTGCAATCCACTTTCACCAATGATTAAAAAATCACATACCGTCTTATGTATAGTAGTGACAATGTAAATTTGAAGAAATTCAATTTGATTTTATAATAAAATAAGTATGAAGTTAAATAATAAATGAAATATTTATTTTAATTCATCAAAAGTTTAAAAAATGAAAAAATGTAAATATTTCAACTTTAGAAATATGACAACATCTAGAATAATCTGAGAAAACTGACCTATACTACAGTTTTTCACGAGGACGCGGTATTCTTACATGAATTAAAAAATCGCTCACTTCATCTGAAAACTTTTTTTGAAAATCTTTGATCCATTTCTTCTTGAATGAAATCATTTTGCCATCGCATATTTCACACTGATCCTCATCAACTGAGGGATCAAACATGTCAATAACATTTTGAAATATTTCTCCATCGGTTATGTCTTCAGGGAGTACTCGCTTTGTGGATGAATTGTCCAGTCTTTCATTTTTCTGGTCACAAATTTCTTTTTTAATAAGTTCCACATCCTCCTCCTCAAGGGAAATCTGCCATTCAGAAAAGTTTGGTTTATTCACGCACTTTTCTAACTCCTCAATGTCTTCGTTGTCACTTAAGGGTATGTCGTATTTTTTTGATGGAATGCTTCCCGGGTCCACTTTTCGTTTAATCATTGCCAGACGATCTAGAACGTCTCTCAGATGCTCTTCACTGTCCGTTATTCTTTTACGGAGAACACTTCCTTTCATAGTCTCATAATCCCAGTAAATTAAATCATCAATTAAGCTTTCGTCGTCTGATGATTCAGAAGTGACTGAAGAATCAGACGAAGTTTCTTCTGGCGAAGTTTCCTCAGAGGTCACTCTTTCGATGGAGTTTGCCTTTGAAGCTTTAAATTCAAGCTGTTCTCGTTCACTCTCAACATTTTCTTGGCAATCCTTGAGGTCTTTTATATTTTTCTGACAAGTCTGGCCATCTGTGGTTTCATAACTACGGTGATCTTCATCTGACTTTTCATCGTCGGATACTTCTACAACATCAGGAGATTGGATTACAGTTTCTTTTATCATTTCATTTAAGACATCTATTTCTGTGGATTTTGAATCTTGCTCTACGCTATTGAAATTATTTCCTTGTTGTTGTCCATTTAAGTCTTCATAATTAGTATGATAGCCTTCGACACTTTCATTAATTTGACCTATCAAATTATTGCCCTTATTAGAATTTGAATCTCCGGATGCATCTGCGATATCAGGAGAATCGAACTGCTTTTCACCTGTTATTCCGTTACTGAAAGGTTCCCTGAAGAGTTGCGTCGCATCATGAGCATTACAATCAAGCTCTTTCCTCTGAGGAAGACTTTCGTCACTTATTAATTCAGTGGATGCAGGCTCTTTGCAAAATGTTCTATATTTGACCTTTGGATCTTCAAATTCCAAACTTCCAGGGTAATCGACCGACTTGTTTTCTGCCATTTCATTACAAGCCATTTCTCCAAGAAGTTGTTTTGTACCATGATTTTTGTCATTAGAATCAAACCCTTCTTGGTGAATGAGTCCATCTTCACTTGATTTTAACTGATCAGGGTCTTTGCAAAAAGTTATAAATTTAATGCTGGGATCTTTAAAATGTTCTTCACATTCATCTTCTGCATCATAATCAGGGGGGCGATTTTCTTTAGAAGGAAGTGCCGCTGCGTGTATTTTCTTGCAATAAACCATCAATTCTTCCCATCCAGAGTCTGTGTTGAATATATATCCAAATCTGTCTTCCAAGACCTTCGCCAGCAACTTGTAGGCAGCTCTCGAAAGGTGAAAACATTGAAAGAAGAAACTGACGTTATAGACCTCAAAAGAAACAAAAGCACAAGTCAGTATGAGATCGAAGCATCCGTTACTCTCGGCCAACAGCAAGCAACGGTGTTTTAGATAGTCAATAAAATTTTGTTTCGATTCCAGAATTCCCTGCTTGTAATCCTCATACTCAGTTTGAAGTTTTACGCAGAAAGCATCTAAAACAGATTCACAGTAGAAAGTACCAAATCCAGAGGTTTCAGTTCGTCTGCATCTTCTCTTTCTGAAAGCCAACATTGATTAAAATCCTTGTCAATGCTCCAAACGGTCAATACTTCAGCTAATTGCTCCGCAGTACACCGTATATCCATTATGATGTAAACTATGACTTGCGAGTTATTTTTTATAATATAAATACACCTAGTACAGTGACAAAAATCACTTCACTTTATTTTGATTTTTTAGCTGTATTGCTCTTTAGTTTCAAAGTATGCAGCAGTAGCCTGGTGGTAAGGTCTCGGCTTTGCTGTAAAATTACTGGTGTAAGTCCATATAAACAAACACCTTGTCACAAGTGTTTGAAACGTTCTTTGAATTGGCTTTAATAACGGAAACCACTTTTCTTTTTAGTCGAAACACTTCCAAAATGTGATACAAACTCTTGGTATTTCTGTATTGGATGAGGATCATAGCGTAGTTTATAGAACTGACTTTTTATAATTTATATGAGGGGACCAAAATTTCATTAGAATAATCACTTTTATAATTTCTTTTTTTCTTTCATATGATCTTAATGAAAGAGGGATGTTTCTTTTCAGGTTCGTTTTCTCGGTAAATGGAGGCCATGGTAGCCTGATGGAAAGGTCTCCACTCGTGAACCACAGTTTTAGGCTCGAGATCCGATGGAACCGAAGAACACCGCCATTAAGGGGGTCTGTTGAAAGTTAAATCCGTCAAAGCCAAACTCCCTTCCGCTGGTGTGGTGTGGAGAGAGAGGTGCCAGATCTAACCGAGGTTCAAAATTAAGAGGCCCGTCGCAAAATATCCCAAGTGTTTTTTTTACAACTAGACGTTAATATAACTAAACAAGAAATCTCGGACCAGGATGCAAGTCTGTCATAACTATACCATAACCGTAACCGGCTACTCAACCCGTCCGAATGCACACTCAAATCTAAATGACTCCACCATCTCGGTAGCAACAATGGCGGGAACTGTGGTTTAGACCTATTTATCATTACCGGACGCGGTACAATCCTTCCAGTAGGAAGCATGTCCTATCATTGATAGGAAGTAACCTTGATTTATGTACCCACCAGGGCGGTGAGAATTAACCGCTTTAGCGGAAATTTCTGAATTGCCCCTTCCCCTAATGGAGGCAAGTTTGTCACAAAAAGGATCTTATTTGACAAGTTGATAATATGGTTCGAAATTGATGGAAAATGTTGAAAATTCCCATAAGAGCATGTCCTTAGCTTGAAGACTACAAACTAAATTATAGGTTTTTAGTGTGTGGATTTTAAGGGAGGACGTTTCTCCTTGCATTTGATTCCTTAAAAGAAAATTCAAAGAACTTTTTGAACATTGAAGAAATTTTAAGGATCTATTAAATTCTCCAACGTTCTTCGAAATAGGAATCGGAAACCAGGTCCATCGACTCATGCTTTAATCTTCATAACAATTGTTTATTTTAATAAGTTCAGTTTGTTCGTTGCTTTTGAATTTTTAAAATTAATTCTATCTTTTACTTCTATAAAATTAGTTCTATTATTTATTACATGGTCGCTTTATTTTTAGACTACTTATTTAAAAAAGTACATTAAAAACATATTTAAAAATTTTCGGAATATATTTTCTTAATTTTCAAGTAGAGCCCATTTTTACATTAAATGCTTCGATATAAATGGTTCAATAAAGAAATCAACATGTTTTGTTAAGGATAATGGTTGTTTCAACAAAAAATGGTCTTTGTAGAATTACAAAAATTATTTATTTATAAGTTAATTTAAATTAATATAAATAAGATTTTTTTTGTTTTGTAATTGGTATGATTTCGAATTTCAGTGGAATTATTTCGGTACTTACGTACTAAGCGTCGATCATTTTCGCCAAATCAAAAAAATCGCCAATAGATCGCCTACGCGCCAAAATTGGTTTACCACGTATTCAAAAACATGAAAGAATTTCAGCCACCAAACTGAAATTTGGCATGGTTGGCACGGATATGGCGGATCGACAGTCTAATACGTAAATACCACTATTTCAAATGTTCATTTGATTTTGTGTTTCTAATGACATATTTATTGTTTCTAATCAATGGAGTCCATGGAATTTGATTCTTTGATTTCTTGCACACTTAAAGCCATAATTGAATAGTTATAAAATAAATCTTTATGGTTTTATTTCTTCGTCATTTTAGTTATCACATCACGTCTGTAAAATGCCATTGCTTGTATTGGACATGGTAAATATGTCACAATCCCTCCTATAAACAACAGGCAACAATAGTGCGAAATTTTTTTTTAAGAATACTTTTTTTTGGTCATAAATGAGCTTTTATACTATTTTACTCAAAATGCAAATTTTGAAAGACTAATTTTCGTTAAAGAGTTAATGACTAGCTTTCTCGATTTCATTCGAGTCTCAATTTGGTTTTTTTCAATTTCATTTTATTAAATTGATATAAGAAACCTCAAAATAATATTTCATATTAGAAATATTTTTAATTGGACTGTAGCTAAGTGTACAAAACTCATAAATTTTTTATGATAACTATTCAGTCGAGAATTTTGCCTCCACCCAATAAGATTGCTAAGGACAGGCCATTTATATAATAAATAAATTGATCGAAAATGTTTTCAGTTTAAAAGAGTTCTACAGATTTCAGCTTTAGAGGTAATTTATCTTAGATTAAATTTTGTAAATATGTTTTTACCGTATTTATATTAAGTCAACAGTACCATCTGATCAGAAAATCGTTTTAGAAGTAAATTTTAAAAACGGAGAAAAATATCTTCAATAACTGAGTAATGAATACATTTTCTTCTAGAATGTGTTTCCCTGTAAAATGTGAAAATTGTTTTTTAATATATCTTAACCATGAGGATGCTGTAATTTGCTGATAAAATCTTCTGGAACTTCGACACGTGCTGTTCTGAGTCAGACCTTATGATTGTGAACTGCGGTTAAGATAGCCAGGACGACACCACAGCTGGCACTCCCTCTACACGCCACACCACACCAGTGGAAGGACTTTTTTAATAATCAGACGGATTTAATATGCATCAGAACCGCTTAGATGACGGTTCTTAGATGGAATCGAACTTGAAACCCTTCAGTTCCGAAGCCGAGACATTACCACCAGACCAATGCAGCCAACGAGATAATCTGAGTTCGTCCCATTGAATGTAAACATCTTCGGTAAAAGTGATGTTTAGTGTGCCTTTTGCCGCGCCAAAGATACCAAGTCGCCAATAAAGATGGTGGACAAATTAAACACTTCTATGGACTAATTACGGTTACCACTTTCCATAATATAATTATGTTTTTTTACCGATAAGTATTTTTTTTTTCAGAATGGCTGCGCGGGTCTGTTGGGCGCAGAATAAAAATTAGAGCATGCGAAGCCACCGGCATCTGTAGAAGTCCTCTGGCAGAATTTTTGTTAACTTATAAAACCTCCTATAGCTTCGCTAGCCACGGGAGTGGAAACCTAGAAGCTTCACTAGAACATTGAATATAAGGACTGTGAGGATGACAGAAACATTGCATAGTCAAAAGAAGATAAAGAACAGAGGAAGGAGCGATTAAAACATGCTCCATACAAAATTTCCAACAAGCCTTATTTAATAAATTCATCAGCTCGTAAATATATATATCAACTCACCCTTCATCCATTCTGCTGATTCTAAATACTGTCTTCCATTCCAATATTTTTCACAATTACCGACGTAATAAATTATCAAGAAAACCAACCGTTTGAGAAAAAAAAGAGTGATCAGAACTGCGAAGAATTCCATTACATCTCACTTTTAAAGTAAGAATGCAGACGATTTTTTAAAGCGCATATTCACAGATAAAAATTGCAACCGAGTCAAGTTCGTTAATTTGTGTTCACATTAAAAATAAAATGTCTTAATAGTGTCTTAATAGTTATAAAAAGCTTTTAATTATAATAAAGAACAAAATTAAAATCTTTCATCAATATTTTTTATTACTTTTAATTTAACATTTTTCGTAAATTGGCGTAGTTCATTTTCAAATCGGCCATTGTTAAAAGATAAACAAAACTGCATTAGGGTTGCTAGAAGAGTAGTTCCGTTGGGTTGTCATATTGGCGACAAACTCGGGGGGGGGCACACTAATAGTCACTTGAACCACATCTCCTTTCGTATCTCCTCTATTCCCTTTTTTGTTTACGTGACCTTAGCACTCCAAAAATAAGATAAATAATTACATTATTATAAAGATTTCCTTTTATTTCACTTATAATAGGCATGCTATTACTATTAATAGACATGCTGTATAGGAATACTAAATATATATGAGGAAATCCGTAATACTTATAAATTGATTGATGAAATTTTTCCGTTATAGGGCCTTTATAATGATCATTGTCTCTCAAGAATAAGAAAACGATCGTCAGAATGGTGAGTGAGACTCTGTATCGGAATCGGGTTTAAAGATGGTTCTGAATGCTGAACATCCTTTCTTTGAAATGGCCGAGAACTACTAAAAGACTTGAGATTTAGACAAACATTGAGAACTTGTCCTTTTCATCTTCCCATAGTTCAAAACTATGAGATCCATTCTAAATGGAATCAGCGTTTTGTAAACACTTAAATATAATTAAAATGAAGAAGCAACTAATTCATATTTCGAAGGATTTAGGATTCGAAGGATTTTTAGATTATTTGCCGTATAAGAGTTTTCAAAAGCATGTTCTAGATTATTCGGTCGAGACTTAACTTTCAAAAAAGGAGATTTTATCTTACTTAATATTTATTCATTTTTAAATATTTTGTTTTATTTATTTACCAGTTTGGATAGTTAAAAAGGGCTACAGAATGGTAAAAAGACGTCGATTAATTTTGCCGGAAAATTCAAATTAAAACAATTATGTAAACTTATTTTTCTGAGCAACGAAAATATCTTTGTATTAGGGGAATAATTATGCATTCAATTTACTTTTTAGAGTGCAAAGCATTAAAAAGGCCTTTTTTAACACCTAGTATTAATTTAAACTCAAAAAATACATTATATCCATTATTTATCGGAATCTATTTTTATAATGAAAGAAATAGAAGATTGAGAAACTATAAAAGTGTGTTTTATTTGCCATATAGAACAACTCTGTACGCATTTTAAAACAATATGGTTGAAACAAGAGTACAAATAAAAACTCAAACTATGCACGCAAGGAAAGTATTTAAAATCACATTTTTCAAATAAAGCCCTTTTTCAAAAATAAACATTTTGCGTTTTGATGTCAATCTTTTCCCAATTATTTGAAGACAAGTTGGTAGCCAATTTTAACAAATAATTGCAAAATCACCGATATGCAGTGGTGTCAAAGATTGAAGTGGTCGCCATTTTTGAAATGCAAGTAGAGCAAACAATTACTTTGGAAAAAGGATTTGTTCGCCTTAAACAGATTTCAAGGAAAAACTGAAGGGGAACTCACAATTCATCATAAAAAGACCTGTCTTCACATTGTGCGTTTACATTTTTTACTACTGCTACTGCAACCTAAAATCAGAGTGAGAATTAGATGCAATTACTAACAAGTTCATGGTTCGAGTATTTCTCACGGTAGCTTTCTAGCCATTTTGTCTTGAATGAGGCCATTCTACCATTGCACAGTTCACACCGAGGCTCGTCTTCTGGAGGGATAATTATTTTCTCAAATTGCTCCATTATCTCATCGTCGGTTATGTCTTCAGGACTTACTGGATTCTGTGACGAATCACCCAGTTCTTCATTCTTCTTTCTACAAATTTCTTTAGTTATAGAATCCACAGCTTCATCCGAGAGTTTAATTTCAAATTCTGAATCATCTGAATCATTTAGTTCTACCGTCTTCTCCAGTTTCTTAATGTATTCATTATCGCTTACAGGTATGTCATATTTATTCGAAGAAATACTTTCTGGGTCCATGTTTTCTTTTAGCAAGTTAAGGCAATCGAGAACATCGTTTAGATGTTCACGATTATTCGCTATTCTTTTACAAATAGTCCAGTTGCTCATGGTGTAATAGTTCCAGTAAGTCAATTCTTCCTCGTCCGAGCTGTCATCATTCGATGCATCCGCGACGACAGGAGAACGGCTCGTCGTTTCATCTACCTTTTCATTCGATTCATTTTCTGTAACGATCTTCAGGTTGTCCATGTATCCATTAATGAATTCAAGATCTTCATTATGGATGAGTTCAATTCCATTTAATTTGTTCCGGCATTCAAGTTCGTCACAATCGTTTTGTTTATCTTCGTTTTCAGGATCGTCGTCCTTTTTCTCACCCAGATAATGACCAGGTGGACGGTTTTCCTCGGAAGGGAACACAGCATCGTGTATTTGCAGGCAGTACGACATCAGTTTTTCCCAGCCGGAATCGGTAAACATACCGGCAAACTTTTCTTCCAAAACTGTTGCCAGGATCTTGCAGGCAACTCGGGAGAGGTGAAAGCACTCGTTTTCGAAAGTCATGACAAGTACTGCATGAGAAAAAAATCCGCAAACCAAAAAGAGATCGAAGCACCGATTACTTTCGGCCAACAGCAAGCAACGAGGTTTCAAATAGTTCATAAAGTCTTGTTCTGAAAACAGAAATTTTTTCTTGTGTTCTTCGTAAGCAATTTGAAATTTTCCGTCGAAGGCGTCTTTAAACACATCCATCGTTGAAAGAAAAAGATCAAGGTCTTTTAGATCGCCAGCGTCTTCTTTTTCCATGCAAAACACTGGGTTCCCACCAACTTGCACACTCCATATTATCACCGCTTCCGCTAATTGTTGGGCAGTGCAATGCATACGCATTTTGATGTTCTTTAAAATACCAAAACGATACTGAATAGTAAAATCAAGCTTTTGCTCATATATAAATAATGAAATGAGATCAATCATTTCATTTCAGTTATGTTATTTTTTTTACTACCTTACTTAACATTTGCATGGTATGAAGCACATCTTCCTCAAGAGCTGGGTGTCCCGGGTTCGAGTTCCGGTTAGGGCATGGTTGTTCTTCTTTGTACTATTTATGAGTTGTGTGAATGCCCCCCTGTAAAAAGGGGTTGTGTGAGCGAATGTATGTGTGTCATCCTCATACAAGCTAGAGGTCAAGCTTCTGCCATTGAGTGCTCAGAAGTCCATACCCTCAGAAGCTATTGCATCTCCCTCTTTCCCTTGTAAAGCGGACACGAGATCATCATCATCATCATAAATATGTGTACGTGGATTTTTTTAATGTAGTTATATTAACGCTCCGCTGTCAAGCACCTTTAGGAAAATTTTGGCACTCGTAATTTTGAACCATTGTCAGATAACGAGGATGACACTTGAGCTGGCACTCACCTCTCCACATCAGTAGGAGGACGTTTTGTCCCGATGAATTCAACCTTACATGAATCGGGTTTTTGGACATGAAACCTTACGGCTCACGAACCGAGACCTTACCACCAGGCCAACGAGGCTCCTGGTGTAGGTGTAAATTTCTAATTTAATGCTTTATGCATCGTGTATTTTGGATTGGAAGGTTGCATTCTTAACATCACAAGTAAAATTCTTCTAAAACATCCATGACCTTGATCTTTGAATTTTCCGCTTTACTGTAATCTTCATTTTACGGTTAGGATATCTGAAAGATAGACGACTGTATTGCAAGCAAATTGCAAGCCGTCAAATCGTGTCAATTTACTTACAAAATGTTGAAAAAGATGAGGTCAATTTCAGATGCAAAGACTTAGATGAGCTTTCGTGATTTCTTCTGCCTATAAACACGATTAAAACTATGGTTTTTATCTCTAAGAACACGAATTTTATGTTCAGTTTTCCCAATTAATATAGAATCTCAGCAATTAATTGAATTTATAAATAAAATTTTATACGAATAAATTAGAAGAAATGGAATATCCTTTTTTTAATTATATTTGTCTTCCATCTTGAGATAAAGATTAGAAGAATTGCGTACTTCTAGCTAGCCTGAAAATATTGTGAGTCTTTAAACTACGGATTTTAAAGAATTTGACTCCTTATTTTTAAATATCTCTTCCATTTCACTAGATTAGTCATTAAATATGAAAGCCATCTGTCTAAGAGACCGGGATTGTTTTCTTTAATTTACATGCGCATGGTATAAAAGAATAGGCATCCTGATGGATTAGTTTTAGGAAAAGCAGGTTTCGAGTATTGATTTTGTTTAACATATCTCATGAGGATTTGAATACCTTTGTCATTTTCATATATGTAGATAGGGACTGTTATATTATGTTACAATTGTTGAAAAATTCCACTAATGTAGTTTCCGGGTAGATCTCATAATTTTAATTACAATCGTAATATAAATATCTTCATACCTCATTGCGAAATTCGAGTTTTCGAAGCTCCTTTTCGAATAGGCATTAATCTTGAATTTGTACCGGCGCCCTGGCACAGAGCAGCAATTATATTAGCTTCATGTCCTGGTGTCCCGATTCCAAGTGCCGTTCAGAGCCTGGTTGTTCTTCTGTGTTATATCGGGGATGTGTATGAATGTGCCCTCCTTTTAAAAAGGGGCTGTGCAAGCAAATGTGATGAGAGTGTTGCTAATTCCTACTCTTGACCTTAGTTGACTCTACTTCAAAAACAAGAAACGCTTATTCGGCTTAAAATCCCTGACGGCCGTCAGCGCTCTTGTCCATGGCAAGAACCATTAGCAACAACAACAATAACAAACATGAATTTGTTGTCGTTTATATGAATCTTGGTAAGACTCCAAAAGACTAATCACTTCTCCTTTTAATTCTTCTTCTAAACCTGCTCCTTCAGATGGACACCTGTATCATCTGGCCATAGTTCAGAATTGCGAAGTCTAGTTCAAAATCATCCTCGCACAGGTTCAAAACGGAAAGTTAATTTATGTTGAAATCAAACAATATATTCTAATACCATTAGATGATGAGAAAGACATTATAACCGACATTCAATTTGTTATACTAAAAGGAACATCGTTTTCTACGCCGCCAAAATTGTATTAATATCTTAATGTCTTCCCATTAGGTCAAGAGTGTATGGTGTCAAGGTTTTGGCTTCGAAACTAGAGGTTTCCAACGAGACCCGATTCTATCACAAAAATGCTGCGTAAGTTAGTTTGATACATGTCAAATCCATTGCATCCATATAGATATACTCCCACTGACGTGAGACGGAAGCTTACAGAGTGCTGATACCAGCTCAAGTGTCGTCCTAATCGTCTGGAAGTGGTTTAAAATAAAAAAAATCAGTTACAAAATAGCTTTAGTGTTGCTGTAAACCCTCTCTGGACCCATGTAACTATCAGGTCACATTTTAATTTACCGACATTTTACAAAATAATTATAGCTTTTTTCATGAGATGGCGTATAAATATAACCTCTACGACGTTGCAAACACAACCAATACCAGTATTCATGACCATTTCTAGGTTCATCAACGCGAAATAGCAAAATAATTGCTGCGCAAACTGGTGGCAGTAAAACTACGCGAAACCATTTGATCCAATCGAAATTATTTGTGCTTTTGTCAGTGATTACCAAACTATATTTATGGATGCATTTACATTTATGCCGTACACCAAATGCAAATTGTTTTATGGACTTTCACATATGAGCTATTATACACAGAGGTCCAAATTTTATCGGCCGGTGTGGCTTGAAAGTCACATAATGATTATAACACAATAAAAGGGTTTAATCACAAAGTTTGTTTTTATTTGCATATATAGGTCTATGATTTCTGATATTTCGTTCCTTCAATTTTTTTGGAGTTAAAACAAAAATTTGGCCCATAGATGGTTAATATAAACTAACCAATCCTTCTTTCTCTCAATTAATGATATTCATTTAAACTCTTTTATCCAAAAATGATGCTGAATGAAAATGATGAAGTTTGTATGAAAATTGATGTTTATCACTGATTGATAGAAAATTCTTTAATTCTAAATTACAACCAACACAAGAAGACAGAAATAACAGTTTGATACATTTTTTTTAGATTTCAAACCTCAGTCGTAAACAAAAAATTTGCGATGATTTTGAACTGGTATATTATAGCTGTTATTCGTCATTTCTTATCAAATTTAATGCTCTAAAGCAGATATTTTATGCGATATTTGTTTTATAAATGAATTTGTGGAGGAAGTACCTATTCCTCATCGTACACATCGTAATCATCTTATTTCAGAATCTATTGTATACTTTACAGGAGGAAACCAACAGTAGGGGTCTTTCGAAGCTTTCCAGCACGTTCCCAAATAAATCTCCTCAGGTGCTGCAGGAAAATTTAAGGCTCTATAGGACACAAATGCTCAGATTTTTATTTTTAGAGTTCCCCACAAGAGTGTTGTGAAGAAAGGCGAGCATGCATTTCGGATGCCTTTCCTTCGGTTGATCAAAACCTGAATTTGCAAAATTGCAACTATCATGTGACTCGGTAACCTGTTGATAAGGACTTGGCTCGTGAGCCATAGGGTTTCCTGTTCGTGACGTCCTCTCGTTAGTGAGATGTGGAGAGGGGGGGGTGCCACCTCAGGTGCCGTCCTCGTCATCTGAATACAGGTCAAAATTGCGAGGCTCGTCCCAAAATTGCATTAGCATTGCTTTACAATTGGATGTTAATATAATTACACTAAACTAATTACATAACAATTTTTTTAAATATAAAACGTTACGTTTTTAAATTGTGTTAGCCATGAATGCGAATGCACAGAACCAGAAATGAATTTTTAATGCTAAAATTGTGTACTTATTGTCATCCTTTTAGCTTGTTAGGTTTTTTAGTAATTTTGAAATATTTTTATCAACTTATAAAATAAGTTGAATGTATAAACTTCCTACGATAGAATCTCCTTCAAAATTTAGCAGAAATGTACAACTTAGATGTTAAAATCTCATTGTAAGTTTTTAGGACAAAAAAGCACACCCTGAAACGTGAATGTTCATTACAATATCGAGTTCGAATTTGAACCGGAGGGTTTCGGGTTCGGTATTCGAATCCACCGAAGAACCATCGTGTAAGCGAGTCTGGTGTGCGTTAAAGCTATTGGAGCCAAATGTCTTCCCGCCGTTGTAGCGTGCAAGTTTGGAGGGAGGGAGGATACAGCTCTTGCGCTATTCTCGTCATCTGCCCATGTTTCAATATTACGAGTTCCGTCTGAAAATATCTCTAAAGTTGCTTTAAAACTGTACAATGATGTAACTAAACTAAACTAAATCAAATTTGAGCTCAAAATTTTTGACGATCACAATGCTTTCTTTGAAGACGAGAAAGTAACAAGCAGAACTAGATTTTTTAAAACAATATCGCATACTTTCTAATGAAACTGTTATCTCACTCCCTCACCATAAAATTATTCTTTACAAAGTATTGATGAATAATAGTTACGACGTATTGTTTCTTGTTTTTTTTTGCATGAATTTAAAATTTTAAGTGACTTTATCGTGTGGTGTTTTTTTTAATTAATCAATTACATGCGATTAATGATATCTGAAAATCGATATATCAGATTCAGATTTATTTTTCTGGCAGAATGAAATGTTTATTTAACCGCAGATCTAAAATAATAATTTCTAAATTGCATATCAAATTCTAGATTTTTGATTCATTGCAGGTTTTCTTTTGAACTATCGCATTTTCTCGTGAAAGTACCTGCCAAAAGAAGATTAATCCCTTGATGGGTTTAATTCCAAATTTAACGGGTATATACAATTTAGATGTTAAATCTGTGTACGAAATTTTTTTTACCTCTAACTCTCTTAGTTTTTTAGTTATTGTGTTAAATTAGGACAGCCTGACAAACTTCAACTGAACGAATTTCTCTCAGAAATTTACAAATTTTAATGAAAAGGACATAAACCAAAATACATCCAAATATATCTAAGCTCTTTCGAATTTTCGTGTTTGCAAACAAAGAAACCTAATGCTAAAAATGTGTTTTGTGTAATCAGAGATATCTGAAATATAAAATATCGTAAAAATAGCCCTAGGGCTCAATTTTTTAAACCTTTATTATATATTTTTTTCAAACATTTCGTATATTGAAAAGTAAAAAAAAAATATTTAGAAGAAGAGTGAAATAATGTGTAATAACTTTTTTTGTGTAATGATGATACTTTATTAATAGATTCTATTCAGATTCCATAGTGAAATTTACCATATCGTAAATTTCCTTAAGCTTCAGAGACAATGTGACCATTGACAGAAGCCATACAATAGCTCTAGATGGTAATATAGCAGAAGCCGTATATAACAGCCACCACCCTGCATGACGCGTAATTGATTTTCAATATAAGCGTCGCTGGCAGTGTGATAATGTAGTGGATTCCGAATATAAACCTTACTGGACGTCTATTGGCGAAACCGGATCCCGTAATAAATTTATTGCTAGTTATTAGAATCTCCGCTTTAGGTACACGATTGATTAAACTCTTTTGAAGGGATTTTATAAAATATGATACTTTATAACTTGTACTAATAGACTTATTGGATAATAGGGAATAAAATTATGCGAAAACGTCAGCAAACACGAATGAAATTTGTAAAAGCATTAGAAGTAATGGGATATTGTTGCTACTCACTCATCACATTCGCTTGCACAGCCCCTTTTTACAGAGGGGCACAGTCACACACCTTTCGGATAGTACACAGAAGAACAACCTTACCCTAACCGGGGTTCAAACTCGGGACTCCCAGAACACGAGGAAGACGCCCTACTTTTATGCCACGATGCTATCAATGGGATATTAAATATATACATTCGGTATCTTTAATTATTAACAAATTCGATACAAGAAAAATAGACATATTAACAAATAATAGAGGTCATTAGTAGAATAGATAGTATTAATCCTTTGCACTCGGATAGTCCTCACACTCTCCATTCAAGGTGGTAACTCATTCTGACGTTTTATTTATTTATTTATTTTGATTTAAAAAAATACTTAAAGAATGGTAAGAAGATGTAGGTTAACTTTTTGGTAAAATTCAAGCAAAAACTATAATTTAAAAAATTTCATAGCAATAAGCAAGTCCTTGTATTAGCTGAATAATTTTGCATCGAATTAATTTTCCGAGTGCAAAGGGTTAAAAAGATCTAAAACTATATTGAAAGTTACATTTGAATGCCAGATCAACTCAATTGCTTAAGAACACGAATTTACAAATTATTTAAAAGTGAACAATTTCTGTTCGAATTTTAATGGATTTTTCAATTCTATCAAGAATAGGTATATTTTATTCACATAATCATGGCTAATGCATTTCTGTATTTTGACAAGTCCCTCATCGTAGTCTTGGATTCCCAATTAGATGCATATCCACAATTTAGAGAACAATATATTGTGTAAGTTATGATAAATTGGCAAATACTGAATTCCATTTGTCTAGCTTGCTACATTCCGTAGTTAATATTTTGGATATACAATGTATAACAGAAAGTAGACTTATCGAGAAATTTATTAAAAATTAGCACAAATTTACAGTAAGGTTTATATATTAAAATGAATCTGTATAGTTTGTTGCTTTCTTGAATTATCAAATTCATATATTCGCGAACAGATGGATAAGCAGACAATCAAATCGCTGTCGGATTTGTTTGAAAATATGCAGTCACTTCCCAAAATAATGAGATGTTCTAAATTTGCTCCATTTTACTTATTGCAGTTATAAATTACAATGCACAAAGGCGGAGAAACAATTCACCCTTTACACACATTTACGTTCTATTTATTTCTTTTTCGATTTTGATAATTTAAAACGCCTAAAAAACTGTAAACGTGGATTGAGATTCATTTTTTCAGGGAAATTGAAAAAATAATCGCATGTATTTATTTTTGGTGTTATAAACAATGCCTGCATTAAGTGAATAATTATGCTTCGAATTACTTCTGAGTGCAAAGGGTTAAAATATAAAAAAGTAAATTGTTGGAATAAATTTTTCAAGCATTTCAAGGAGACTAGAAAAATTATAAAAATCATAAATTAGAATTTATTGAATATTATAATATTTTTATATATTTATCTTTGTATGTTTCATAAACAAGGAAGTATTAGAGCGTCTTTTGAAAGAGAAATACTCACATAACCTTAAAACTAGTTTCCTAAATTATTTAGAAGAATTCTTGAATTGTTGAAAAGATTACAGTATACTCATTTAAAACCCAGAATACGTACAGAGAATAATTTAACAAAAAAAAAAAAAGAAAAGCACCTTAGTTAAAACAAAAAAAGCAAAAGATAAATTTCCTTAAAAAGGAAAAGAATAATTAAAACTTAATTATCTCATATTTTTAAACGTGAGCCGCGAACTTGCATTCCCGACATTTCTGCTCGGCTTCAGAAAATGAAATTAAATCCGAGCTGTATTCTCTTTTAATCTTAATGAAGGAAAACTGACTTCGGGATAAGGCTCGGAACAAAAGCGGGCGCACTTAAAAGCAAATCCATTTCACTCGAGATAATTAAGACGTTAAAATCTTGGAGGAATCCCTAATGAGAAATTCAGAGCTTTCCTCTTTTCTGTATTGTCTTTATGTCCCGAAGTTTTCTAAGTCGGAAAGCCTCATGCCGACCTGTTACAATGCAGAATAATCTTTTCACAAACGAAAACGAGAAATTGGCGCAGTACTTCTTCATCATTGCTGGCAACGTGACTTCACACGACACGTGGAAGGCGGTGTGTTCACACGCTTACACCTGAATGGATCACGCAACCAATTCGAACACGCAACAATTTACTAATTAGATTGCACCGGCCAATGATAACACTCCGTCTGTTTCGATCAGGATTATAGGTGATGATTCTAAATTAGGGGGAAATATTGTAATAGCATGCACAAATCTACGATTTTTATGATCTTTTTTGCAGATTTTCGTGTCCGTGAGCGCAATGAACTTGCTTTCCCAAACACACTTTGTGTGTGAGAATGATTGCTATTGAAATCGATCAGCAATACCAAACTGGGAGAATAGATCGATTATTTTGGCACTAATGTGTTGCGGGACAAGCACGACACCACACGCACACATCATAATCTCGCGAAAATAAAATGCGGCTATTTTTATTGTATGTAATTTAGGAGGAAATATTTCGATATGAATGGTGGTTGTATTAAAGAAAAGTTTGTAACGTGTTATTTTGTCCCAAAATATGCTTTTAAATTATTCATTTTCTTCTTAAGTAGAAATTTTTGCATGAATATATCATATAAAAACCGAAACAGTTATTAGCCAATTGTGTTCCTATTCTTCAGAATAGAATTTGAGCAATTTGCGTAATCAATGTTTATGATGTTAATCCATATTTATTAAACTTTTCTTCTATCGGCTTTCTGGCAGAGAGGTTGCGCGTCTTCCTCATATTCTGGCAATCCCAGGTTCGAATCCCGGTTCTGGCAGGGTTGTTCTTCTGCATTCTATCTGTAAGATGTGTGACTGTACCCCCTGTAAAATGGGGCTGTGTGAGCAAATGTGTGAACTTAAAGTCGTACTCTTGGCCCTAGTTGACCCTACTTCAAAACAAGAGACGCAATCTTCGGTTTTAAATCTGCTCATGTACCAGCGGGGTTTATAAATAAGCTAATAATACTTATGGCAAGTGCCATAAGTAAACAACCACTTTTTTAAAAGTTCTAATATCTTAGAGCAGATTTCGAAGCGAAATCTACCATCCCTTTCTTCTTCCTGTATGTAGCCGACCACCCCACCATTATTGAGTGGATCAGTTTTCCTAATTGTTAAGCCGACTGTGATTTTTAGCAATGCCTATCCTTACATTAGCCGAATTTATTAAACTGATATTCTCTTCGAGATAATTGGCCCTAAAGTTGTCAAATACTAACCATGTCCTTCGTTACAAACTTTCAAACAGTTGGCAAAAAAATGACATTTTTTGACATCATCTCTTTCAGAGTCCTAAGACTATCTGGTATCCATGGCAAGTGGCATAAGTAACAACAACAATTTTTTTTCTGCATTTTTTTAAAAGTAATATTTAAAATTTATTATTAGAACTCATTATTAGAGATTCTGAACCAAATAAGAAATAATTATTAACTTTTAATTGCAATAAAAAAGGTAAAATGGATTCATAAATTCGGTCGGAAGACTTTATCTATATAACTTATCTTCCTTTTAATAGATTTGAATCAAGAAATATTTGTTTTTAAAAAAAGACATTATTTATACAATGTATATTCTTTTTGAGAGTTTTCGATCCAGAAAATATTTGTTTTCAAAAGACTTTATCCATACAATTTATCTTCCTTTTAATAGTTTTTGGATCAGGAAATATTTGCTTTATAAAAATCTCAATGTATACAATGTATCTTTCTTTTGTCTTAGGAAATATTTTCTTTATAAAAGTCTTAATATATACATTGTATCTTCTTTTTGTCTCGGGATATATTTACTTTATAAATGACTTTATCCATACAATGAAATTTTTTTCATAGTTTTTGAATTAGGAAAGATATTTTTACTATTAAAGATTATTTATACTATGTATTTTCCTTTTAATAGCATTTGTTCTAGAAAATATTTGATTTATATGTTGGTTTCATAAATATTGTTTTAATTTTAGGGTTTGTAGTATTTTAGAGATCTTTGAAATAAAATATTTATTAAAAGAACACCTCCAACAACGAATGTGAAATTTTTTTAATATGTTGAGGAATTTTTTATAACTTATATATATATATATATATATATATACACTATTAATAATAAAATAACATGTAACATAACATGTAACTCTAGCAAATATTTTTTTTTCGGAAAAAAGGGCTTTCTTTAAAAAGATTATTCTATTGCTTGAAGGCAGTGATTTTTTATTGAAGATTTGAATATGTCTTAAAATTACATTACTGTTATTTCTATTTTTTGCTATTCTATATTAGAATAAACGTGGACGATTAATCAAATACTTATGATTAATTTTTCTAAGGATGTCATTTTCGATATTTTATGATATAATTTTACTTAGAACGTGATTATCCGCAGGTTTGATGTCAGAGTATTTTCCATTGCATCTTGCGTTTTTTGAGGTTTAAAGTGTTTATCTTTTATGATTACTTCATTAAATCAGAATTAATCAAACTTCTGCCTTCGGGTATTCAGGGTCCATACCTCAGAAGCTACTGCACCTCTCTTCTGTTTTAATGCCGATACGTCATCATCATTCGAATTCATTTTTTTCCCTTAATAGTCGTTTTTGATGACCAGCTACCTCATCCAGAATTTTATTGTCTTTATATTTAAAGAAATCTCTTATACATCAGTTGATGATAAGTTTTTTTAGGGTAAGTACATTTAAGATAATTGTTAAAAAGTTGGTTTTTTTTGACAAAAATATGAAATTTTAGTATTTAATATTTTTATTGCTTGAACAGTTTTTCTTTAGTCCTTTGAATTTTGTTCCTTACTTCCACTTTTGAAAATTCGCACTCATTTTATATTAGGATTTATTCACATTTTTAAACTATTGTATATTTTAAAGGCTCTTTTCTAAAATTCTAATCTTTGGTAGGATATATGGTGAAAGTAGAGGGCATGATATATTCAGGTAGATCATATTTCTATTATATTAAACTTTTTGCTGTCGTAAAGTATATTTAATACATCATTATTCATTTAATGCATAAACTTGTTTACTACACTAAAAAATAAATGCAAGTAACTGATTTAAGTTGAGTTTACCTTAAAAAGGAATTTAAATAATTTTAACATTTTATAAATATTTTTAACACTTAAAATTTAAAAAATAAATAAAATGTCAAAGGGGTGCACCGTCTTGAATGGTGGTTGGGAGAAGACATTCAACCGCAGTCGGCTAGAAAATGTTAGCCGCCGATTTGGCGTAAAATTATTAATATCAGTGGCCGCATGGGCCACTACTTCTTTTCCTTTATTTGATATCAGTTCCTGTCATAAAATATGCCTAATGTATGTTCTTATTTAACCCAACGAAAATTGTCAGAGGTTATTGACAATATCAAATAATAAAATCAAAATATTGAGAAATAAATCTAACTCATAACCGATGGATATACACTGATAAGAAATACAAAACTTCGTAATTTATTTTGAAAATAACCGATGTACGAAAGGCATTATGACATTTGGGTACAAATATTAGATAATAACTTCAAAAGGAAGCCATAAATTATTCCTGAAAAAATTACTCCTCCCCTTCCTCCAGATTACACTAAAGAAGGCATATTCTTCCCATTTCACTAATGTTTGATTAGTGTATGCAGTATAACCTGTTCCCATGACTTTTTGTCCCAAACTCCCTTCCTATCTCTACACATTTTTTACAGAAATTCAATATGATCTCAGAAACAGTTTTAATAGTTTCACTTTACCTGATGGAAAATGATTGAAAATAAAAAAATAATAAATTTATACATCATTTCATCATTTTGAATAAATTTACATATAGTAAAATATTCCTATGCTCTGTTTATTTTGTTTTCATTGCATAATGAAGACAACTAAATATCTACTGCGAATAAAGTATTTTTCAGGTCCAATTTACAAAAATATTACTGTAGAAAGCTTATTTTGTAATATTTGAAAATTGAAAAAATGTATATGCTGCTAATATAATTCAAATGTAAAATTCCTGATAATATATTGTTACAAGCGGGCGAACGCTAACGCTCGCCAGAGGTGAAAACGTTGGCTGTGCGTCACAAGGCGCTCTGCACCAGCCGAGTTGACTTGGCGGGAGGAATATTCTGGTAACCCCGAGTCAATTCTGGCTGCGCCGCGTTTTCTCTCGGCTATCGCCGAAGCCTCTCAGTACTTTCTTCCGGCTATAGAAGAGATGGACTGCCGCTTTTTGGCATTGGATCTCTCTTTGAGAAGAGAAGCGTTTCGCTTACTTGTAGCTTTTCGCTTGTTATTAGTGAGCTGTGTTTGCGTTTGCTGTTAACGCTGTGTTATTGAGCTCGCTGTGATTGACTGTTGCTGTGCTATACTATAGCTGTTTTTCAAACCGTGTTTATTGTGCGTAAGACTTGCATTTACGCTGTAAGTGACTGATTATTGCTGGATTGTGTTTTCTGAAGTTTTACTTTTTCAAGTCATCCTGTATATACCTGTAAATAGCTGTAAATAAATTTGTTTGTGCTGTCCTCAAATAAAGTCCATTCAATCCGATATCGCTACGCTAAAAACGTAACAATATTTTAACTGAACTGAGATTAAAATAATATTCATTTCTCGGTCAAATATTTAATCGCTTGATTTTTCTTACATTTTGTAAGCTGAAAAAAAGAATTGTATTTATTTTTTATGAAGTTGCAAGACGAATAATAAAGTAATGGGAGATTTTTTTAACAATTATTTTAATATTTTTCTTTTTGTACAATTTATATATGCTAAAAGGAATTGAATATAAATTGGTCTCCAATTTTAAAAAAACCTTTCCAGCTTGAAAAGCAGTTACTTAATCCTCCGCTCTTACAAATATAAGATAATTTGTCTTTTATTTCACCAGTTATCTAATAATCGTTCGCCCTTAGTTGAAAGAGAAAGAGATTAGAGATAAATAAGTTTAAAGCCGAGATTAACTTTTTTTAACTTCCTTTTCTAGAGTGTCCAGAATCATTTTATGGAGTAATCATTCTTTGTTATCTGATCGGAAATGTGTTTTTTATTATTATTTTGGAAATCCTTTTGATAAGATCATTAAATAAATAGTCTTTTATCTGCCGATGTAGCTTCAGCCGTTATTGCTCTTAGTTGAAAACGTATGATGCTTCCTGTTTCGTCCAACAAGATTCTTATGATTGAGCTTTTGATAGTTATCTTAATAGAATTTTACAAGATACCTTTGGTGATCTACTTGTTTGTGAAAGATATTGTTTATATTTAATTTCAGATAGTTCGTTTAAATATAATTTCATAACCATAAAACATTGAAATTGCAAGTCATTAAAGATACACTTTAATTGTTTTTATATATTATTATCGTGTTCATGAAACCTTATAATGGAAACCAATCCCATAAAGCTATTAAAAATGTCGACTTTTTTGTCGTTTAGGGCATAAATTTCTTAATAATGTTATTTCCCCAATTCGTAGAAATTAAACAAAAGACTTATTCTTTAACTTTCAAAATTGCAAGAAACTAGCGCTATTAGACAGTTGGTGAAGCAATGAAAATTGTTTCAATTTCAAAACAAAAATAAAAATTACGAATGGAAAATAGATTAAAAATTAATCATAATAATTATCAAAAAAATTGTATGATTATTAAAGTAGTAACAGTAAAAAGCATTTTATTTTTTAATTTGAAACAGTGTAAATTAATTTTTGCTCTATTATATTTTTGGAAATTCAAATTTGCTAAAATTTCACACTAAATTAATCAATTAAAATAACAATTAAAAATTTTAAAAATTACTCCTATCTACATATTTTCACCAACCAAAGTTTTGTAGCGGTATGTCAAATGTATATCTTGTTGAATGTCAACATATACACACAAACATAGATACATTCGTCTTTATTATTAGTAGAGATTACTGCCTCATTAATGAATTGATGTTTTTTATTCCTTGAATAAAATGGAATGACATATTTTCTTATAAATTAGCCAACCACCTTTGAAAAATTAGCTCACTAGAATTTATAACTGGTAAAAATATTTGCTCTGTGAAATTGTTATAATTGCTTGCTCTATGTATAATGATAGACTTCTCTCTAATTTTCTATTTATATTTTTTACATCCAACTATATCATAGAAAATGGAAACATGAATTAAAAGCAGATGCACTTTAAAAATTCGCTGCCTTGATTGCCTCTGAAATTAAAAATCCAAAAAACATTCCAAATTTTTAATAAAAACATGTATTACATTAAACTTACTAAACATTGAAGAATTAGCTAAATTTTCACATGTTGGTCTTCTATAATGAAAATATTAATAGCAATAATTAAAAGGATTTGTGTTCTTTTAAACAATGATATGTTTAGTTGTAAAATATGCTGGAAAAATTTGTCTCAAAAATTCATCAATATTCTTTTTAAAAAATTGCAATTAAGGGAAACAAAATTCTTTGAATTTTAAGATGATGCACAAATCATATTTGTAGTGTGGTATCAATGTAAGTTACTTCAGAAAACAAGGAAAATGAATTTTGAATTAATTTTGCATGAACTTCTTCATAATTAAAACGTATATTAATAAAATATAAGAAATAGTGTAACTCCCCCCTCCTCAAGAAAGGCTTCCAAAATCCAATTCGAATAGTTTTATATAGAAAAATGTTTCAACATTGACTATAATTAGAAAAAAATCATATTTCCAAATTTTTTTAGCGTAGTTACCTATTTTATTTTTACTTAGAAGAAATTGATTATATTCCAGTTATAGCAATTACTATATAAATAATTTCACAGTTGCCACCTTCATTTTCGTAAGTTACATTTTCCTAGTACTGTCTTAAGAATTCATGGATTTTAAAATATTCTGTAACAAAAGTATAACTGCTAATAAAAAAATATATATTTCGTATTTTAAAATTCAAATAGTTCAACAAAAAATCAAAAACGACTCAACAGCTGCCATGAAAGTTGACATTTTTATGATTTATTATCGTCAGCTTCACAACGTGAATTTCCAATTTTCATTTCAACGGGTGATTATCGAAAATAGAGAATAAGTTCTTATAAAATACTCTTCAACTTAAGCGCTCACTGAAAATGCCAAGAATTCTGAAGCACTCAAACGTGTGTTTTGCACCGAAAATTTTGATATTTTAAGAGATGTAAATCTGACATTTAATTCATGGGCATTTCCAAAGAATAACACTTTTTTCAATATTTTCAGTTGCCTATTCTCTCTGTTCTAGGTTATCTCAATCTGTAAAAGCTGCTTTTTAGCAGAAGTATTTCTATGGCTGAGAAAGCATTGAAACTTTACAGTGCAAAATGACCGAGCTAAGTTATAGTAAGCCCATGCACTTTTTGTAGTAGCTTAGCAGCTGTAAATCAAAAAATACACTTAAAATATTTTTATTTACACATAAACATGAGGGTTAAATAATTTCTAATGATATTTAGAGTTTCTGATTTGCAATATGGAGATTTTAGAATTAGCAACAGTAGTACAAAATCATTTCAATGTCACGTATAATCCCCATTCAATTAAGAGAAACGTCTAACAAATTAAATATGACATGATAATAATTTGATTATAGTTGAAAATAGTTAATTAAAAAAGTGAGTTAATAGTGGCTAATTAATAAGAATTAGATAGTCTTTTAATAATAATGAAAGGATAAAATCAATTTTTTTTCTGGCATTCATATAAAAAAATTAAAAATAAATTGTGAATCACCTTGTATGTTTACATTATTTTATGAAAATAAAATGCATGTTTTTATATACATAAACTGAAATATTTATTTAAAAAAATTATAAAGAAATTCTTCTGTCAGATTTAAGTGAGAGGGGAAAAAAGAAAAAAAAAAAGGAACATGTTTATTTGAAAAATTCAAAAACAACTAAAAAAAACTATTCAAGTTATAAACATGAAAAATCTTTCTCGATTCAAAAGGGGAACTTTTACAAGCATTCACAATTCAGGAATTTTTATGAACGAGATTTTTCATAGAATCTCACTAGTCAAAAAACAACGCGGGTATTATGATCCCTGGACAATATTTCATCACACTGGAGAGCATTCCAATTTTTTTTTCATTTTACTCAAATCGGATTGCTTGTTCATTAAAAAGAATATTTGCGAGAAAGAATTTCACTTCTTCCGCAATTTCATTTACAAATATTCTATCTCCAAAAAAAGAAAGAGAAACTGTTACATTATTATTTTCCTTCCCTATTCTTTGAGCTCCGGTTTTCCCCATGCCATTGTTTTGGGATTACATTATTATTTTCTCCCAACATATCATACGTTTGCCACCCCCCCCCCTTTTCCTTTTCAGATTCGATTCTTTTTCCCTTTTTCATTTCCCCTAGGTATTTACTTTTCTCTTTTTGTACATCTTATCTTCATTTCTGTTTCTCCTCGGAATTTCTTCTCCTCTCCTCTCATCTCATCTCATCTCTTAAATGCCTTTGCTTCTTCCATCTAATTTTGTTTTGCTTTTTTGTTTTTGTGTTTTTATTTTACACGTAGTTTCCGAACTGAAATTACAGAAACGAAACTCGGTGAGTTCCTCCCTTCTGTTCTAGATATTTTAGATAATAAGTCTTTTCATTTAACTTGAATAAATTTGTTTTGCCAAAGGCAGTTAATAGATTTTTGTTTTTTGAACGGAAAATATACTTCTTTGCCTTTAAGTCATTAAAAAAAGAAACGTTCAGATGGCTTGATAAATTAATTCGAAATTTGTTTAAGTAAACATAGAACTACATTTTTTTACCCAAAAAATGTGATATAATCTCCTCGTTAGTAAGAAATGAGATATTTAGATACTGAAGAGTAACGTTTCGTATCTTATAATAAGTAAACAAGATTGATTTAATAAAGCTGTTTTTGATTTTATTACTACCCAACGCAATCAGTCTAATGTTTTAGATATCACACACCAGTGACGAGAGAGAGAGAAAAGAAATTTACGCCTTCTGCGTAATCAAAATAAATAAAAAAAGTCTTAAAATGTGCAAAGACATTTCTGAAATAAAATAGAGAATTCTGGATAAATAGATATTCGCTTCGAATGCCGATAAATATATTTAATTATATAACATCCCTTCTCAAAGAAGTGTAGTAAATATACTTAAAGCCTTAAATGATTTTGAAACGTATTTATAAAATTGCGAACAACATATTTCTTCTGTAAATATATAAGCATGCGAGTATTAAGCCGTCGATCATTTTTGCCAAATCAAATAACGGTCCCTAATACATCGCCTACGCGCCAACATTGGTTTGCCACGTAATCAAAAGCATTCAAGAATTTTGGCCACCAAAATGTAAGTTGGCTTGTTTGGCGCGTTGTTGGCGGATCGATGATCTAATACGTAACCAGAATGTGTTATAAAGCGAGACAATTAGTTATTGTTTTTTTAAAAGACTGCAAAAAATAACAATAAATATGCATTTAAGACAATCAATATCTTCTATTAGGATATTTCGGCTTTCATCATAATTTTAAATTGAAGATTCTTTTCTATCTCATACTTTATTCTAAAATGCTGTGAAACAATTTGATCCTCCTGTTGTGTCTCATTAGTTTGATTAAACCCATTCACTTGATATCAATCCATGTATCCCTTTAATCATGTGAACAGATTTTTCGGGATTTATGGTGGCACGACGAGAATTAACAAAATTTGAACGTGGCATGTTAGTTGGAGCTAGACGCATGGGTCATTCCATTGCGGATATCGTTAGTGAATTCAACATTCCGAGATCCACAGTATCAAGAGTGTGCCGAGAGTATGAAATTTCAGGCATCCCATCCCATCATGGACAGCGCAGTGGGCGACCACCTGCACTTAAAGACCGAGACCGCCGACGTCTGTGTAGAATGGTCAATGTTAATAGACACGCAACAATTTGTCAAATAACTGCAGGAATCAATGTGGGACGTACGAGGGACGCGTCCGATAGGACCGTGCGGCGAAATTTGTCTTCCTTCGGCTATGACAGCAGAAGACCGACTCGAGTGCCTTTACTGACAGCACGACATCGCCTGCAGCGACTCTCCTGGGCTCGTGAGCATATAGACTGGTCCCTAGACCAGTGGAAAACCGTGACATGGTCAGATGAGTCACAATTTCAGTTGTTACGAGCTGATGGTAGAGTTCGAGTGTGGCGCAGATCCCATGAAGCCATGGACTGTCAGCAAGGCACTGTTCAAGCTGGTGGTGGCTGCATAATGGTGTGGGCTGTTTTTATATGACATGGACTCGGTCCTCTGGTGCAACTGAACCGATCATTGACTGGAAATGGTTTTGTTCAGCTGCTTGCAGATCACTTGCAGCCATTCATGAACTTCACGTACCCACACAACGATGGGATTTTTATGGATGACAATGCGCCATGTCACCGGGCCAGAACTGTTCGCGATTGGTTTGAAGAACATTCCGGACAATTCCAGCGCATTATCTGGCCACCTAGATCGCTGGATATGAATCCCATCAAGCATTTATGGGACATCATCGAAAGTTCCGTTCGTGCCCAAACTCCTGCACCATCCACACTTTCACAATTATGGACGTCTATACAGACATCATGGCTCAATATTCCTGCAGGGGACTTCCAACGACTTGTGGACTCCATGACACGTCAAGTTGTTGCACTTCGCCGAGCAAAGGGAGGACCGACACGATATTAAAAGTCAGCATATGACTTTTTACACATAAGTATATATATATATATATATATATATATATATATATATATATATATATACAGTAACAAATGAAATCTCTTAAAAGCGTCTGTATGTTTAAAACAGAAAAAACAGATAGAAATATGTGCACCATTTTGTGAGGAATTTCTTCGGGAAGGCTTTAGTATATTGAATTCATATCAAAATAAATAATGACTTTTATGATTGCGATTTTAATTATTTACTACGATTCGCGCATGCGTAAAACAGCAGTTAAATTCTCCAAGCATGTTCGAAAACCTCAAACTGTGCATGCGCAAATAGCAAAGATTGTTGTATGCATATGGAACTCGATAAATACAAAATTGCTTTGTAGTTATTTTTGATGATCTATAAATATATTTTTATGTTTGTTTGATGTTGCATGACATGTCCATGTCATATCGTTTGCAAGCTGGACTTAAATTTAAAGCTAGTTTTTCCTCTTTAATACCATGCCACGGGGAAGTTTGTGTGTGTACTGCCAGCTCATAACATAACGTATGTGCAATTTTTGCTGATTATGGTGAAGTTTTGATATATATATATATATATATATATATATATATAAAGAGAGAGAGAGAGAAGTTTCGTGATTGTATTGTATTAAATTGCTTTAAACTGGTTAAAGACTTAAATTAATTGATACAAATATTGATTTGAAAATAATAATGCTCTCAAATGATAACTTGAAATTTGCGGTTTTATATTTCATTTTCTTTTTCTATCGTAATTTATAATTTTTTTCTGATTTTCTTTTGGTTTCAAGAATGCATTTCATTTACATTAGTTACTACGTTCTAGAAAGTACTTTCACACTCACGAATGTAAACTAAGGACAAACCCTTAAAAGGATTTTAAGCATATTTGATACAGATTTAGATTTGGGATGGTATAACTATATATTAAATTTCATCAATCTAGTTTTTTTCAGTAATCGTCAAACAATCGTGAAGAAACAACTATACAAAATCCCCGTGATGGAATTCGTCTAAAATTTAACCGAAATCTACAACTTTCTGCAAAACTACAGCATCAAATTTTGTCGTGTAACTTTTTACGTTTATGAATTGTTTTACTGACAGTCCAGCCGATTGATATAATTCCAAAAAAAATCTGGACTCTGAGAATATGTGAAAATTTATGAAAATGATTATTTATCAATAAATAACTCTTTATTTAAAAAAAATCAAAAAGTACTTTGATGTAATTCTAAAATAAATTTCCTTACTTATTTCGGTTATTATTTAATCATTAACATTTTAATAAATACTGCTTTATTAATTGCAGTTCTAAACAATATATATATGATCATATTTTATAATTAGATAAGGTTTTGATTTTTATCTATGCCTAAGAAAATTGATTTTGTAAAACACCTTTTTTTTACTAACTATTACAGCCTCATTTGCTCTCATGATGACAGACATTGACCAAAAGTGCCATCTCTCATGATGATAAATGTAAGTTCAAAAATATAAGAAACAATATGTAAACAATAAAATAAATAATGTAATGTAGAATATTGCTTCGTATAACATGCTAAACTAAGTGCATTCATGATTTTTTTATATAAATAAATAGTTCATAAGGAAGTAAGATTGAAAAGAGATTAAAATGAAATCTGCTCTGTATATTTCCTTGCATCATGTCAGAACATCATTTCTTGAACGGCCAAGCATCACGTGCGAGTTGAATTATATTTTTATTCATTTGAATGAGTCACTTTAGTTTTGCAAACGATCCAAAAAAACTTTGTCCCGCATTTATTGTTTTAAAATATGTCACATACCCTATTTATTTCATTTCATATAATCACGCGCTCAAAATGACATTTTTCTGGGTTTTATTTGTTCTAAACATTAACTTATTTTTTTTAAATAAGAGCTTTTGTAAATGCGATTGTAACACTTTACTAAAAGCTGATTTTTTGAGATGTTCGTGCAGATGATACAATTTTTATTTTTCATCGGAGGATTTTTGTTGCCGCCCAAAACCTGATCCCCAAAACAACATCATGTTCTGACATGATAAAAAACTGCCGAGTAAAATTAGGTTTTAAAAATATTTTCTCTTAAAAATCGCAAATCTTCGAAGTAAAAAATTCTCTCTTGAAAGTGAAAAATAAATTCCCCAACGAGCTGCGTGTTTTGGCGATAACCGCTGTCATTTATAAATGATGCAAAACATTTTAACTCTATTAGCGAGTAAACTCCATTTACTCCAAATATATGCCCGAAACGGGGCATTATTTAAGTACATCTTAGTACCCCAATATGCAGTATCGCATGATTACGGTCGCATATCGATTTTTATGCACGGAGAGAGTGGACTTAAATTCTCGTTTCGTGGTTATTGGGACTGGTGGCCTCTTAATAGCATCACGTCTCGATGGGCGGGTCGGCGAAAAATTCAGGTGACCAAAGCCTCCCTCTTCCAGTTCAATGACTTCGAACTATTGATCGCCTTTTCGGGTATTTCATTTTATTTCAAATCGATACTGCCCGCATTCACCTGGGCGAATGGGAGTCGACGGCTGCAATGGGAAGTTAATATCCTTCGGGGTGGTTAAAAGACGGTGGCCCCCTCTCACTCACGTTAATGGTCAAGAGAAAGAAAAAAATCCGAAGAAACGATACATAGACATTTTCTATTCGGGACTTTTTATCAGTTAAAAAGAATGTTTAGAAAAATAAATATTATTCTAAGTATTTTTTAAAATTCAAGAATATGTTTTTATATATTTGATAAATTATCATTTTTATCTAAAGGCTACATTTGAAACTGTCACCGTCAAAATTAAGTTTATCCAGTTCTCAAAATTGAAATTATGAAAATAGTTTCGCATATTAGGCACTTATAAGTCTGACGTTGAATTCCTAAATAAATATTGTGATCATCCTTTTTTCACTTTGATTTTTATGAAAGACTGTTTTTGAAATGAATCTCTTCTAGATTTACGTGAACTTTTTTTTTAAAGTTTCTATAATATGATAATTTTTTTACTTTGTTCTACGTGTAGTACAGAGATAATTGTAATCGACAAAATATTCGAACTCGATATTTTAAAGAATCTCTACGTTTTAGAACTCCCTGAGTTCGAAAAATACATTTCTGGAAAATGTCCGTCGGTCCATCTATCAAGGACAAAGATAATTAAAAATGCTTTGAGCTAGACGTTTAAAATTTGATATACTATTTTTATACCAAATTTGTAGATTTCTGTAAAGTTTTGAGAAAAATCTGTTCCGAGAATATCTGTTTTCCCTACTGTTTGAATATAATTAACACGATGATTGCAAAACAAAGGGAGATTGATAGATAAAATTTGGTACACATATTTAGCATCTATAATATAGACACCTAAGTTTAAGCCAATACCAATTACGAGTTGATTGTCTGTCCGTCTGTACTTTCAGAAACATGCAAACACTATAGGAGATTTTGTGACTACAAATACAGTTTTGTATTTGCTTCAATTAATAAAAACGTATCTATAGCTTAAATTCAATTTTTGGATATTTTAACCCCCCTCCTCCTAGATTTAATCACTAAATAAATCGCCAAAAATATCACGATTAATTTAAAGTTTTAAGTTCAAGCAAAAAATTAACATTTCGTAACAAGAGGACCTCAATGTCATGCAAGCCAATCTCCACCATGACAAGTTTATTACAAAATAAGCGAGGAAGTTTTGGGGAAACCACTCCCATTGTTTCCCGTTGTTTTCATCCAAGCATTGGACATGAAGTGATGCTGTTTTGGATTTACATGAAAATTTCATAAAAATACAACTAAAAATGATTAACTTTGGATTTTTTGAAGTCGCATAATGCAGAGTCAATCAAAAAAAGCAATCTACACTAAAGAGAATGGTGTGAGTATATATCATCAACCCAAATTAACAACACTGAATGCACTCAACTTATCATTCATGTCGTCATAATGGTGAATTCGCGCACTTGCTATCTAAATTTTAAAATTAAATGTAGAAATTATCGTTTTGTAGGATATTCTGCATGTATTTATCCGTAATAGATAATTGTCCGTATTTATCCGTAATAGATGATCTCATGATTGTCAAAAAATAGTTAATCGAAGAGTTCAGAAGATTTCTGTTTTGAATAAATTTCCTTTAAATCAATAATAAAAATTTCTGAAATTTTTTTAATAATTTTTTTAATGCAAAAAGTAAAAATTAATTTTCTTGCATATGACTCTCTAACTACATCATTTTATTAACATTTTTTAAAATAATGATTCGTATATTTATATCTAATTTAAATCAAGAAAGCTTATAAATCTACTCTAACATGAAAAAACTGCTGATGTTCCTTGAGAGCATGCACTAAGTTGTCAAATATTGGCTACAATGTGGTATAAATAATAACCAAAAACTGACAGCACAACTCGGCTTTTGCACCAATTTCAAGCCAATATAATACTCTACATTGCAAAGCTAAAACATTTACACCAATTGGTTCCAAACATTACACTGTTTTTAAATATTAGTTATAGCATATATAAAATAGTAACCAAACAGTTGCACCAGTTCTCAACCTTATAGCTGGTTCCAGAAAAGAACATCAACAGCCACATACAAGCAAAAAATATTGTCGTTACTTGTTCCCAAGCGCTACTTTGTCGCCAAATACCGAGTCCAACTTGAAATAAATAGTAACCAAACATTAGCAGCAGGCCTTAGCGATGGTTCCAGGTTCAGCTATAATCTATAGTTGAAATAAGTAACGCAATGCTATTGACTTTACTTAAGTTAAGAACTACATTATTATCGAATACTGAATTCAATTAGGTATAAAAACATTTGCAGCAAACCTCAGTGCTGGTTCTAAGTACAGAACAAGTCGTATTTAAACAAAAATATTGAGTTAACTTGCCGCCAAATGCTCAGTCGTTGTATCATGGTTGTCTAAGTATTGTTTTCAGAACAAGCTACAAAGAAGTATAAATATTTGTCGTCGAACACTGTGATATCCCAAAATACTGAGTTCAGCTTGGTATAAATAGAAAAACTGTAACACAGTTTGGTAATAGCTTTTGTTCCTAGCAAGTGCACAATCAGTCTTTATCAAGTTAAAATATTGTGGTCAATCCATGGCAAGTGCTACCTTGCCACCAAATATGGTGACAATTTGAAGAATTTATTATCAAACATGGTTTCCAAACAATGGCAATAGACTTTGATTTATTAACTTTTGTACAATGCCGAAAAAATAATACCAGCTGTATTTTAAGCAACAATATTGAGAATTATCGTGTTTTTATTATCACTGTGTTGTTCCAATATACTGAGCTCACCTTGGTATAAATAAAAAAAACTAAGAGTTTGACGTTAACTCTTCTTCTAATCAAGTATAGTACCAGTCGTTCTCATTGTTGCGGCTAATTGTTGGTGAGTGCTACCTTGCCACCAAATATGGTGACAATGTTGAGAATTAATTATCAAACATAGTTTCCAAACAATGTCAGACTTTGATATATTAACATTTGTACTAAATGTCAGCAAAAAAATACCAGCTGTATTTTAAGCAATAATATTCAAAATTAGTGTCTTTTTACTATCACTATAATGTCCCAAAATATTGAGTTCAACTTGGTATAAATAGAAAAACTATAGTAGAGCGTGGCATTAACTCTTCTTATCAAATATAGTACCAGTCGTCATCAAGTTAAAATATTTAGGCCAATAGTTAACAAGTGCTACCTTGCTGCCAAATATGGTGAAAATGTTGAGAATTAATTATCAATTGTATTTTTTTAAATATTCGCAACAGACTACAAATGGAAAAAGACTGACATACTAATGAAAAAAATACCAGCTGTATTTTAACCAATATTTTACAGAATTATTATCTTTTTACCGAAAAAAGATAAGTGATATTTTCAATAATTTATTTTAATATAATATTTTCTCCCAACCATGAAAGCAATTAATTCAATTTCATCGAAATAACATATTTAATGTTATTATTATTAAATAATCATTTTCAATAATACAAAATGGCGGACTCTCTCTAGCAATGTCAATAAAACTCCCAAGCCTGAGAATCTTGGAGAAAATATTTATGAATCTGTAATTCCTTGAAACTCCTTATTGACTCTCTAAATAAAACATAAGCACAATAATTCCGGAAACAAGTTTTCTGTTTGAACGAGCGTATTCAAGTCAATTTGAAGAAACTCGACAAACAGTATCCTCTGTTTGCTTCAGGGAGAGTTGCTGAAAAAACAACCTGTTCGAGTCAACATCAGTTCGACAGCTAATGCTCCGACGTGGAGATCCGGGAATACAAATCGCTTGAATATTTAATTAAGAAGGAGACGCTGTGGAGTTGCCATCTCATTTAGAATTAATTGTTTCTTTAATTATTTAGGGATAAAATGACAGGGAATGGCTTTGTGTCGTTGTACAGGAATGATAGGGAAGGAAGGCAAGATGTGTCAGAATGCATCATTTATTACGTCTAAATTTTTATAGCGTTCTTTTACATTATATAAATATTTGTATTTTAACCTCGTGAATGATTGATAATGCTGAAGTTCGCATATTTTGAATATGATAGAAATTCGTAAATAAACAGTAATTTCACTATAAAACAAAAGCAACTCTTTTTTATTTAAGCTAAAATATATCGGAGAATTTTAACTCAATAATCTAATTCGTATTTAAACTAAATCTGAATCTGTAAGTATTAATAGAAATAATCTATTAATATGAGCCAACTTTTATTACTTAACTGCATATTTTTCGTAATGAAAGAAATAATTGCTTTAAAGTTTAACAATAAACTTAGATCATTCTTATTGGTTGGAAATTTTGGCAATAAGGCGAATAAAACTATCGAAATGGAGCCAAGTGTTAAATTTGCTGATTCTGTCAAAAAAAATTACCATACGATATTTCATATGTTTAGATAAGATGTCTAACTATTGATAAGATGTCTAAATTGAGGAAAAAATTAGTTTCTACTAAAATAGAAAAATAAATAAATTTTCAAAGAGAGACAAGTTTTCATCCACAACGCTATAGAAATTTTCAGCAACAACTTGAATACTATTTCTTAGTAAAAAAATGTCAGTATAAAAGCAAAAATGTATAAATAATGAAATAATGTGAAAATTGAAAAATCCAGATATGGGTGTCGAATTATCAACGTATTTAACCTTTATAGTTTAAAAAACAATTCAAACTCCTATTCTGGAGTATATTAGTATGTTGATTTTTTTTTGTCTGGATTTCATCCGTATTGGATAAATCAGATGTTACATTCAGTGTTGAATGATTTTTACAAAAAAATGCGTATGACCATCTGTCAGTACCCTTATTTGTAAGTCTTGCAGCAAGTTTTTCAAATAGTTCTACTTCTTTTCTCTCTTTCTCTTTCTTTTTGTTTTTTTTTCTAAGTCAAATGCAAAATAAGAAAGCCTTATAAACCAGAAAAAAAGAGCTCAACATTGATATTTTGAAGAGTAATAGCATGTTACAAATTTCCATAAATCCGAAAAACATATTTTTGGAAGTATATCTGTCTGAAAACATGACAATTAAAAGTCTCATTGATTTCAATGGAAGAAATTTTATGTGTGGCTTTAGCATCAAATTTCAAAGATTTATTTCAAGCTTAAAACGAAATCCATTCACTGGAAATTTATTAGCTTGTCTCTGCAACTGATAAGAAAAAGAATAAGTACAAAGCATAAAAAACTGGATAGACAAAATTTGTTACATAATTTTAGCATACAAGGTATCGATGCCTATCCAATTTTGAACTAAATTTGTTAATGCCTTGACTATCTGCTTATACTTTATACTTACTAGCTTGAAATCATGATCGCATTCCCTACCTTTCTAAGGGTTTGAGTTTGAGTTTAATGGAGTTTACTGAAGCTATAGCTTATTTCTGATCCTCCAAAACTAACCATAAGGTATATGGAAACATATGGTTCATAGAAAGGTGCATTTCTTAGATCTATAGTTTTTATAAGAAGTCATGCCATACTCTCCAACCTGCCCAAAGGCACACGCATTTAAACCACGAGAGCTGAATGACCGGACCGCTGCAATAGTAATACTGGTAGGAAATATGGTTTAATCCTAATACCCATAACAGGTCACGGTAAAACCCTTCCCGTAGGAAATACGTCCGGTCATCGATGGGAGGAGCCAACCCCCCCCCCCAATTAGTGTACCTAACAGGATGGTGAGATCCAACTACTATGTCGGAAGCATCTCATCCTCATTTCGAAGTGCCCCCCCCCGGAGGATTAATTTTTGTGAGAAGGAGGGAGGCCCCATTTGCCTTAGAAGATCTGTGTGAGAGGCTCGGTCAGACCACTCCCTCTCAAAATAAGTTATCTTATCTCACAATTTATGAATAATATTCTAACCCAAAAATTATTATTAAAAAAAGAATCTCAGAATACTACGACGAAATGAACTAAGTATACTATCTTTTACTTTTCTAGTTTTAAGAATGCTTCTGGAATAGAGTAAATAGTAAATAAGATTAAAATAAAAAAAATTTAAGTTAAAATATCATTTCATATCGAGTTTGGTTTTCAAAATTTGTACCATTCAGAAAATAACGCGCCCCCTTTTTTTCATTTCGGCTTAAAACTTTTGAAATGCTATTTCAGAAAGATGACTATTTTATGGAAATACGTTGCAATCCTAACGTAACGAGATCGCGGGAATATCTCTAAAAATGATTGCAAATGCACTCCTTCATCATCTCAAATAGCGCGAATTAATAAATACCTCTTCGTATCCATCTTTTGATGTCAGCGACGATTCTTTTCATGAATATTTATTGCTCATAAATTAAGTGGAGGCGTAGAGATTTCTGCAGAATAATTTCAAGCACTCGACGAAGAAACGCGAGGACAAATAATATTCGCAAGTGCGATTCTTGCCGGCAAAAGTTAGCGCAGTTGCAAATTTTGCCTCTGACTCCCATTGATCATTTTGACACTCTGCGAGAAATAATTGAGCGCTTGCCTATGGAAAGTGGGGGAACGAGCACGTGTTAGGGGCTGTCGGGGAGAATGATTAATACCTTTTCTAAGAGACAGCAAATTTGTTATCGGAGGAAAAACTGATCAGCAGTCCTTCACGAATTTCCCGAACTTATATCGGAGAGTTACAGCCTTATTATTTTCTGCAAACCTCGATAAAGGTGAAAGTTTTCAAAACGACGTCAAAAGAAGAGAATAACATGGAGACAGCTTTGAAACTCCACCTTAGAAAATCAATCAATTATATATAATTACAGTGGAGCTCATCAATCCACTCACCATTATATCTTTATTATATGGAAAGAAAAATTGGATATAACTCTATACAGATGCTTATAAATTTCGCAATTATTTATCCTATGTTTACATATATCTTTAAAGGAAATAAAATATTTATTTTACATTTATTTCAATTTTTACTTTTGTCGTACATGTAATATGGAGAAAGAATAATAATCGTCAAAAATTTCGAACTCGAAATTTTGACGAATCCTCACAATTTAATCCTCCTTGAGTTTCAAAGATTTTGGAAATATTTGTCAATCTGTCTGTGACTCATTACTCAAATATGGTGTATGAAATTTTATTTTCAGTATGTTCAGTAATTTGCAAATTTCTGTCTAATTTTAAACAAAATCCGCAAGGTGGAAGTCTGTCTCTTCGAATATTATTTAGCATTATAACTAGAAAGTGAAGAAAGCTAGATATATAAAATTCGATAAATAGAATTAACATCTCTAGTTTAGACATCTATCAAATTTAGTTTCAAATCCAATTGGGTCGGTTGGTCTGAATTTTCAGAAACATGAAAAAGTGTTAATACAATAACGGAATGATTTTAATACATCAAAAATGATGTGTGATCATGTGACCTAAAATGAAGTTTTCTATTAAATTTATGATTATGGAAAAATGCATCTGAAACCCAAATTCTATTTTCAGATGATATTTTGAAATGCCAAGGATTTATCTCCAAAAAACTTCGGATACTGTTATAGGAATCTATAATGTCTAAAAATTTGACATAATAGATTCGATAAAAATTCTAAGTTCAGGCTAAAGCTTAATACTTTGTAACTATTGTGCCCCAATGCCATACTACTCGTGCTCTAAGGATAAAACTTTTATAAAAGAGTATGCTATAAAGTTTTAAGAATTATGCTGAGGGGTTTTAATATATTATATTTGTTTTAAATTCTTTCACAATTAATTTAATTCTTTTACATTCATGAAAATGGAGATTTTAAATTGATTTTCCACGATTCTCCTAATATGCTAGAATACTGAAGTTTTGTGAACTTTCTATTATATACAATATATATATATGATAGTACAATATATATTTTAAAAATCTAGTTAATAATTATAAAGTTTATTTTACTTATCTAAATAAGTTCTATTTTAAATTTGAAATAAATTCAAGAGTCCATTATCTTAATATTGATAAATTAAAAGTTAAAGTAATGGATACTTTAAAAAACATTCATCTTTTAGCGTAATGTATTTTGAAAATTATTAAATTAATAATGGTGAAGGTTGTCGGCAATGGTAGTATGTAGTTAAGTTTCTTTGCAGAATAATTCCAAAAAACCCAAGAGAGAAATTTTAGTTAATAGAAATTTCTTAATTAATTTAATTATTAATTAAATATTTTCATTCCTATTTTCAGTTTAGATTAATTTCTTACTATTTGGGTTACATTCTCCGTGCTTTTTACTTTACCATCGACAAAGATAGTCATATTACGAAATTATACTTATAAGTCAAAATCACTCAATTTCATTTTCAAACCTTTGCACTCAGAAAAAAATTTAGGCAAAATTATTCGCCTAATTCAAAGGTACACAAAATAAAAATAATGGAAAATTAATGTATTTAATTGTATAAAGCTCTTAGGAAAATTAACTTACACTTTTTTTATAATTCTGTAGGCATTTTTAACTATCAAAATGGAAAAATAACTAAATTAAACGTCAAAAGGCCGCTTCTTTAATGGTGCCTGTGAAGCACCGTGCGGGTGCAAAAACTCAATTTAGAACGCCAAATTATATGACTGCTTGAAAAATATCAAGAATAGAAAAGTAAAATACGCCCATTACAAATATATGAATACGAACTCAAATAAGCATCTCAATATGCCTACACTAAAATAATGTTAACTCCAGTATAAAAAATAATGCAACTAAACAAAATACACTAACAGTAACTAGACTAACACTAATACACTAACACTAATAACTAATACAGTACCCAAAATACATTAACACAAGCTAGTGATTTAGTTAGTGTTAAATAAATAACACTAACTAAATTTCTAAATCACATCACTAATCACTGACGACATAATTTAATTAAAAGTTCAGAAGAAACCGCTTTAAAAATACCAAAAATTCTTAATAAATGTCACGTTTCCCAGAGATTCTATTAAAAATCTAATCAAATTTATACACCGTAAATCTGTTAATATAATTAAAGTTAGAATAAACATGCGAAAAAAATACTTTGGTTCCTTTTAAAGATCTTACATTCACTAATCCATCAAAGACTATTGATTAAACAAGCGACGGAAAAGGGCCATTTTTGAAGAGCAGACGACATTACGAAAAATCCTCCATTTGTCAAATCTTTACTTTAAAAAGGAAAGGGTGAAGGAAGAAAAAAAGAAAGGCAAGGATTTATGGCGTTCAAACACCAACCGAAAAAGTCAGGGTCCCGCCTTTATAAGAGTTCTCCCCCGCCCTATCCTTTCGCAAGCAAACGATTTCACTCAAAACGAAGTCGGAAGAATAAATAAATAAAAAAGAACTTCCACTGTGACTTTTTGACAGCGTCCCTTCCCTTCATTTCTACTAGGGTTCACCGTCAGCACGTGATTGATATCTTGCGAGGCTCGCACGACAGAGGAGCGTTCTAATGCAGAAAAGTAAAAATCTCGGCTGGTTCGATTCGTGGATGGAACGGTGGAAAAGCAAAAGAATCGATTTATAATGGAAGAGGTTTTCGACATGTCTCTCGCAGATTAGGGGAGATGGATCGGGGATTAGAAAAAAGAAAACGACTTCAGGAGGAAGCGGGGTAAATACAGGGAGGGATTTCACGTGTAAACAATGATCAGGGGAATGGAGAATTCTAGATTTCCTTTTCTCTCAAATATTCTGGAGTCTCTTGTACGGGCCCGCAAAGGTGCCGGTTCATGTCGCGGCTGTTTATTATTCTGGAAATGCCATGTTCGGGGCGTGTGGGGACATTTTTTACCGTTTTGTTTATTGGAAGAGGATGAGGTTGAAACAGGATTCCGTTTGACATTGACAGAAAGGGATGGTGGTATGATTGAGGTTGAAGAGGAGCCGATATCAGTGGCAGAATGGTAAAAATGAAAAAGATCACCTGGCATGCGGCAGAAGAATATCGACTTCGAAGATACTTCGAAAGAATTACATTGTGTGAGATCTCGCGTTGCCAACTTAATGAAAACGGCGAAACAAAATATTTTCTGAAGCTTAAAACTAGATTGTTATATTTAATGTAGTTTTGTTTATAGAGGGTTCGAAAAAGAATAATAAATGTTCGAAGCTGCCAGGTGACATTTTCATTTCCTTGCTCCCTTAAGATTGAATATAGATACCTAACTCTAATCACCCTAATTATCAACGCATTATAATAAATATTTATTTGATGCAAAAGTTTTTTTTTGTTAGTAACAATTGGTTAGAAGTATGAGGTTTAAATATAATTTTCGATTTATATTTTCTGACATTTTTTTAAATAATTTGTTCTTTTTTTTTCATCTCTGTCTAATAATTCCCTATATCTAAAACAGTGGATTCAAGTGAGAAAATAGTAAAGAAGAAATTGAATATATCTTTAACCTTATGGATTTAGGAGAGAAAATAGTAGAGAGGGAATGAAATATATTTTTAACCTTATATATTTGAATAAAAGAAATCGATCTTGAGCTTCTGACATTCGACATGGAAAGAAATTTCCATCTTATATTTTCTAAAAAAATGTTCAGGCAAAAGAACAAAATCTTATATAGAGTTTCCAGAGGTTATTACCAAAAAATATGATTAATGTAGAATATAATTATTAGTATTAAAGAAATTTTAAAATATTATAGGTAGTATTGCAACTATCAAAGGTAAATATTACGAATTATAATGAGAGATAATGCTTATTTCATATTTTAAAAATTACTTTGAATATTAGAAATTTCTTCTTTTTGATTTTTTTAAAAGTGAACATTCTATATTTTTTTCCTATGAAAAAAATGTTAAGAACATTTAAAAAATAATTCGGCTTTTAAATCATAAATTTCAATGTTGTTTAATATTGATGATCCTTTCATTGTTTCTTGTTGTTCCAGGGTTCTAGTAGAATTGTAAATCATTTAGTAAATATTTTTTATAGAATTTCAAGGGAATTTAATTTAATTAGATTTTAGGTAATATTGTCCTATACAAATACTTAGAGAAGAATTTTTTTAATCATTAAATTGTGAGCAAAGAAATCCATACTGGAAAAATTAAGAAAATAAAACCACCAGTTTTAATAAAAACGAATTGTGAGAAAAAATTATCTGAAAAATTAAATGAAAAATTATTAAAGCAATAAAATTATAATAAGATAGATTTACGAATTGATTTGGATATGATTTGCGTTTGTTTCAAAACAATCAAATCATAATGAAATACATTTACGATTTGCATTTCTAAGAAAGTAATTACATTTTATTTATAATGAACTTCCTGCAAATAAAGTTTGCAGAATTTTGGCAATCAATTATTGTAAATGTAGTTATTTATTTAATTATCGTTGTTCATTAGATCAAAATGTTTTGTCACATATAATTAGAAAATAAATTATAATATCTTGAATTTAATTTAAGTACTTACTCATAATATTATACAGTAAAAGTAAATATTTACTTATCTTAAAATATTTCCAAACTTTTTCAAGAAATTCCAACATCAGACATAGAATCTAGGTATTCGAAAAACAATAACTAATAAAAAAGGAACTATATTAAATTAGAGAAAAGTAAAAAATAGAGTATTTAATTATATCAAGAAAACTTACTTACACTTAACTTTATTTAGTTTTTTCATGTAAAGAAACTCGTTGCATATAGCAAAAATAAATTAAAATAACTGTTTAAAAGTAATTTATAATAAAATATTTAACAAATTATTGATTTAAAATATTTTATTAGCTAAACTAACGTAATAATACAAATTTAAATAAAACTAGTTATTTTGTAATACTAGTTTCTTATAAAATAATATTACTAAAGTTGAAAGTAAATAACTTTTAAAATAAATTTTCACATTATATTCTGTTTAATATTAGATTCTAGACTACAACCATATATAAAAAATTAAAATGTAAAGAGCTTAGTTAAAATATTTCTTACATAAAATGGAAGATCCTAATAAATAATAGCATAATACATAAACATCAAGTTAACTTCTAAATTAAATTACAAAATCATAAATTCATAAAAAAGTAAATTTAAATCCATAATCAAAAAATTATTTTTAAGGAGTTGCATAACTTTGTTCCAATTATTTTTCTTTGGAAAAAAGGCTGAAAATATCACAAACCTATAACTTAATATGCAGTTATTTCACGTAACAATGTAAATTCTTAAGTATCATGTATGCTCAATAAATATCTTATAGACACTATGGACTAATTCTGGGAACATTATCAATGAATTCTGTTATCTTTTGATGTTGTTAATAGCACGGTAAACCATTAATACTAAAATATTTTTTCTTATGCGATGTTCAGAAGAGTGTAGCAATCTTCAAAAGATTTGAACTCGAGATTTTGACGAAGCTCCACACTTTAGACTTCCTTGTGTTCAAAAAACACTTTTTAGAAGATGACTGCCTGTCTGTGGTATTTCAAAAATACTCTGAGCTAGACGGATGAAATTTGGTATAAATGCTTAAGATCAATTTTTTAGATTTATCTGAAATTTTTCAAAGTCTGTCTGTCCGTCTGTTTAAATATAAGTTAGCATGATCATTACAAAACGGAGAAAGTTAGATAGATAGATAGATAAAATTCGGTATAGCAGACTTAACGTTTTCAGTATAGACGGCTACCAGACTTTCAGCGAGATACAACAAATTATTGACCGTCTGTCGGTCTGTACTTTCAAAAAATACAAACGTAATAACTCAACGATTCCATGACTTAAAATACATCAAATCCGGTACGTGATTTTGTAACATTCAGTGTAATTTTAGGACAAATTTTTGTTTCAATCAATTGTGAAAAATGCCTCTGAAACCTAAATTCGATTTTCGTACCCTTTCAACCACATGACAGATCTACGTGATAGATTCAAGGTTATACAATAAATTTAGTAAAAGTGCTAAATCCATGCCAAATGTTAATATTTAGTAATTATTGTACACCAATATCTTTAAAGACGACCACTGGAATAGCATCTTTATTATGTAGTTTAGAAAATTTCGTGGAAACGTCTATTGCTGGTTTAATTTACTATTAGACAAATTTGGTTTAGTTTAGTTTAGTTATATTAACGTCTCACTTTATAGAAACATTAGGACTATTTTGAAACGAACCTTGTAATTTTGACCATTGTCAGATGATGAGGATAGCATCTGGGTTGGTTCTTTCGTTCTTAACTTCATCAACAGTCCTTACTATTCAACAAAGCGTTTTAATAATGATTTTTAATTTTTAGTTACTAATTTTGCCTTTATAATGAAATGGATATTTCACGCACAGTTGAATAAACGGAGCTGAATTTGAGCAAAACTAACAAGCTTAATATTTTCAAAGAGTGTTTTTTAATGCTGACTTTATAAAAATTTTCTTGTCAGTCGCAGTAAGTTTTCATAACAATTTATAAAAAGGTGCATCTTATAAAATATTTTCCATGCATTGATTGTAGTAGACGCACTTTAAAGATTATCTTGAGAAGATAAGTTTGCGAATAATGAAATAATATAAAATTCAAACGCCCTGATGAATAACGATGATGATGGAACTATTTTTTGAAACTTCAGCAAAGCTTCCCTCGTTAATATCAATACGTAAAGTGCAGCCAAGCACGTGAATTTATTCATATTTTTTCCAGAAAAAAAAACGAAATTTCTTATCCATGTTGAAAGAAGGGCTAAATATGTGTAAATCAAGTTCCAAGGGGATAAATAATGGCATAATATCCTCCCCTTCCCCCATTTCGTGAGCATTAAGTTTGCAAAAAAGATCATTTTTGCATACCTTAAGCATAAATTGAACCGCGGAGAAGCGTAAATTACATTTTTATTCGTTTTATTTACAGTACATTATTCTTTACTATAAAGTAATTTCTAACAAATTGAGCCATTTACTTCGCTCTCAGCGGAACAACAATGTCGACTTTTGAAATTTAAAGGAAGGGAATTACAATTTTTTGCATTTTTTTTTGTATAAAATGTTACACGACAATGTAACGGCGTTGAATATTAAAAAACTTAAATTGAATAGCTTATAATTAAGTACTAATAATTTTTATGTGGAATTTAAGCCATGGTTTTTTAGAAATGCTGTAATAACTGAAAAATTAATGTTTAAACTTTTTTCCTTCAAGAGGATATGCAAAAAAAAACCATTCCAATAATGACAATTTATAATAATTTGCCAATTCTTAAAATTGCTTCTTTTATGACATTTTAAGAAATGAAATAATTTTATTTAATTTTTATTTTCTGTGATGAAGCGTTACAAAAAATGAGAACTAAAATAGTTTGATACTTATTACATTACTCAATACCAATTTATAAATAAAAAATTCACACATTTCTATTACAAGAAAATGGAGATGCAGATTCAGGTTATAAAATTGTTTTAAAGAAAAGAGAAAAAATCCTGAAGGTTTTACTCTGTCCTTTACAATATCATCTAAATCTTTAGTTACAATTTTTATAATATGTTAGAAGAACGAGAATTTTATAGAGTTGTGATGTTTATTCCTTTTTATATTTTCATATAATTCATTTAGCCATTCGACAGCTGTATTCATGAATCAGAAAGAGAATATTTTCTCATTTTTATTTTAGGAACTCTTAAATATGTAACTACTAGCTTTTACCTGCGACTTCGTACGTGTGGAAATTTGGATCTGTATATGTGAGAAATGACAGTCTAAAATGTTATCAAAACCGTATGCATGCATAAGTTTTCAATCTCAATTGGAGCAAAGCAAAGGCGTGAATTTTTCGCACCAGTTGGGGCAACGCAAAGCAGATTAGAAACTTTTAATTTCTATTAATCTGTTTTATTTTTATACAAAAGCACTTCTGAAGGAATCGAAAGATTTATTACTTAATGTTAAAATTTAAATTTATCATAAATTATGAAAATAAACAGAATCGTTTGAAATAACCGGTCGAAAACATGTTACGTCTAATCTAATAAGCGTGGGGGAAAAACTACTTAAAATATATGTACTTAAAGCCATAAGGGTACTTTTATGTTTGCCGGGCGCAAGCGAACAATCACTAGAAAAATTTGAGAAAATCTGGCGGAATTCTACATTATTTGCTAATGGAAATATACCACTATAAGCATATATGAAAATTATATATACCTAACACAAATACAATTTAATCACAAAAATACGTATTGGAACATTTTTAATATACAGTCATTTTTGCCAAAAAAAAAGTTTGTCACCAAATTTTAGCGAAATGGTCGAATCTGGCATGAATAGTAGCAATAACATTTCCAATTATAAGGTTTCGATGAACGTTGCAGCAAATTAACGGAAACATAGAAAAAATAAATGCAGTAATATGGAATGCACTCCAAAAAAATTAAATCGAAAATAATGAAAATAGACAAAAGGAATACGTATAGCTGGGGAAAAAATCAAGAGAAATGAACAGGAAAGATCGAATGGTTTAACACAAGAACAGCATAAGAAAAAAAGGAATACATCTGTTTTTACTATCTTCACAATTATAGATTAATCCTTTTCATAATAAGAAATGAGAAAGAATAATTACTCGGTTTTTCTTAGAGCAGGAAACGATTTAAACAGTTGAATTTTTCAGTGATGAAAATGACTTTCTGCAGAGAAATCCACGAAAGAACAAATCAATCAAAAAGAATTCCATTGCAATGTTAAAATAATGTTTGAATGAAAGACTGTTAAATAAAAACAAACAATTCAAAAAGCTAGTGCAGATGTATTCAGATTTTTTTTTCTCTGTTCTGATTAAATTCGTCAGCACACGATTTTAAACAGAAATAATAGATGAATACCGGAAATAGAAAAATAAAAAAAAATCTTCAAAACGCTCAGGCAGATGTTTTCAGATTTTTTTTCATTTTTTGGTGGAAAAGATAGTTTTTAATTAATAAAAAATTAACCACTCAATTAATCGGAATAAAAATTATCCTATGCTCTTTTGTAGACTATAATCTATTTCTGTGCTAAATTTCATCCAATTTCCTTCAGCCGTTCTGGCGTGATTGACGGACATCATCCCTCCATCCAAACTTTCACATTTATAATAGTAGTATAGTTGATTTAAAGTAAATAATTAGATAACTTTTATTCACTATTTATTTTATATTCTAGCTGTAATAACAGGAAGTTGTCATGGCAATTGGTGGGACGAAACTGTTTAAAGTTTAGTTAAAATATAAATATTTTTAATCGTCATGGAAGTTAACGGAAACACTCGTATTTTTTCTCATGCATTGTAATATTTTCGTATTAAATTTTTTTCTTATCCTAAAATTACAGTCGTATTTTCACATGGAAATTATCTTTGCCATATCATATATAAAATATCTTTCTTTAACTAATTAAACTAATTAGTTTTTGGCAACGTTCGAATTTGAAGTAACATGGGCTGAACTTTGTTATTATGTTTCATGACATCGCAGATACCACTTTCTAAGAATTTCCACACCACATTACAAAAAAAAGAAAGAAATATGATTCCTCAAAATTAATAATAATAATATTTTTTATTTTTTGAAATTCTCCAGAAATATTTGGTTTTTGTTTTATCAATACTTTTAAGCACAGATTTTACTGTTAACTCATGACTTGCCTTTAACACGTCAAAAGGAAAAGAAATGATTTTATCATCATTACAATGTTAGAAAAAGTATAATCCCAAAAACGCTCCTTCAGGAATAAGCATAGTAAGAAACATAAAGCCCTTATGCTAAAATATTGCTCAAAATAAAAGATTTTGGACTAAAGAAGTTTATAAAAACGAAATATTAATATTATCACTCAATATGAAAGCCTTCCATGCTTAAAATATTATTGAGGAAAATCCGTACGGTGGATGTGAGATGAAAAGTTTCGTAATAAATAAGGAGAGCTGATTTTGTTTAAAAAAACAGAGAGTACAAAAACCGAAACACAACAGAAACGTTCATGCAAAAAACGCTCACAGAAATCAGCGGTTACATAGAAGCAAGATACCATTTTGAAACAAACGCAATAACACTTAGTGGTCACGGTGAATTCGTTAGAGATTAAATCTACAAGAAGATCATTTACTGGTTATTAATGATTCAGATATACACGCCTCTGATTATATAGATTAAGTAACAAAGGCTGATAATCTCAAGAAAGAACGTGTACTTAATAGAGATATCATCATAATTCGTGGGCCTTCCAGAACACTTACTTTTGCCTCCAAATTTATTGCTAAAGCAAAGGGACACTGAACATGTTTCTTTCAGTATTTCTTTAAATATATGTAGAATTATTTTATTTATTTTGAGACTAATGAGCAGGTTCTGATGATCTCCAAAGTTTTTTGCAGATCACCAGAAAGTTCAGTGCATGCCATAATTTGAATAAATCGGATTTTTAAATAAAGATATCACTAATTTATCTTTAAAATTAATTAAATTTTTCTTTTAAAATTAGAATTATAATATTTCTTGAAAATATTGAATCCACGACCCCATAGAAATTGATATCTAAACATATTTATCTTCTTAAAATTCAAATACTAATTGGACTTTAAATCAAATTATTTCAGAATTCCACTTATTGGGTGGCATTATCCATAATAAATTTTACCTTACCATTTAATGCTTTAAATATCTTTTGATTTCTCGTTAGTAGAAAGGTAAAAAAATTTTAACACAATGGAATTCAAAAATAATGCTCATATATGTATTAACATTTTATATTTGTAATGTTAATCGTATTGCATATATTATGGATGTCTTTTTTGCGTTATGCAGTTAAAAAGGTAATTAGCCAAAGTTTGTGAATATTTATTCTGGTTTTTAAATATAAATCGGGATTTTATATAATCTTTTATATATTTAAAACCATTCGTATTCACAAAAAAAAATTGAATTTTTCCACATTTCATTTAAAACATATTTCTGCAGGCCCAAAAAACTCTGAGTTGTAGAATTCTTCTCATTAGAAAATTATTTACTCAAAATGTAATAATCTTGTTAAATTAAATATCTAAACGACTCGATCTAGTAGTTAAACGATATCTACACTTGGAACAATTTAAAAGGTTACTTTTTGTCACTTCATTAGGTGCTATATTAGAAATGTAAGCCATCTAGATACTTGTAAAGTGTGAACCTAAATGATTTTGTGCCAGATAAAAAAGGTGATCATATGGATTTTTAATTAAATAACTCAATGTATTTACTTTGTGTAAATAAAGTTGATAGAATTATGTTTCCAATCAATTTTCACTTTTTAAAATTCCAGTATTTTCTTTTATGTATAAAAACAACTTATCAAATGTGACAGCAGAATTCCGCATTTTAAACGAATAATTGAAAAAATTATTTACTTGTACCTTCGAACTCTCTAAAATGTTGCTGATGCACATCCTATTAAATAAAATAAAAAATCGTCTCTTGCATTTTTTTATAATACAAAATAAATTTAAATTGAACAAATATTGCTTTAGGAACCAATGTAAGTGGCGTCCATAAAACTATTTTGCATATCCTCTAAAAAAAGTAAGATAATAATAATAAACCAGAGACCACTTTGCATGGAGCTGGCGTACAATAGCCAAGAAATACTAGCCTTCGGCGTGAATTCAACATTTTTACTGAATCTATCGTGTTATTCTTGGCGAGTTATTTGGCAATTAAGACCCTGCTCTACGGTTACTAATATCCGAAGATTGAATCAATATTTTAATTATGTTTTTCACTGTCGACTGAAACAAAAATTAGTTTTTAAAAACTAGACTTGTAGTCTCAAAATACCATACCGAATATATTAACTTTGCATTTTTGAATTAGCGCACTTATACATTTCTGAAAATAGGGAATGACAAACAGTCAATCCCTTATTCGATTCGAATCAAAATTTGATAGACGTCTACACTGCAAGTGTTAAATGTACTTGTCGAATTTTATCTGTATAGCTTTCTTCGTTATCTAAAGTTATATAAACGGGTAGACTTCTAAAAGCATTTCGCTCAAAAGTAGGAAGAAATCTGCAAAATCAGTGTGAAGACAGAGTACTAAATTTTATCCATCTTTATCATAATGCGTTTTTGACGTATCATTTTCACATACAGACGGACATTTTCGAAAAATGTGTTTTTCGAACTCGTATAGGTCTAACACGTGGAAATTCGTCAAAATCTTAAGTTTTTTTTTTCTTCTCCAGATTACTATATTTCTTCAATAATGCATATGCGATAGCGTAAAAAAGGGCAATTTTGATCTTTTTGAAATCTAAATGTATTAGCAAATCCTCGTGTTTATTGTTTCATTGTTTTTGAAATGATTGCGTCCACCTCAGGACATAATGATATGAAAATGAACAAAATATGAAAAAATACGCTTTTTTCCAGGGTTGGGAGGGAAAGATGCCACTGCACATGCGAAATTTTATTTTCTTGAACACGTTTTTCCCCTTTGTGTAGAAAAAAAATAATTCCAAAATTTGTATTTTACTTAATTTTTAATTGCCCACAATTCACTTGACCAGCTGTTATAGTAACGCTTTGAAGTGGATTAAAAAATCTGGAAAAACCCTATTTTACCGAAAACTAACCATTTACAATGGTCTGGTCCAAGTTAATTATGTTGTTGCTGTTTCTTATGGCACTTGCCATGGACTAGCGTGCTGACGGCCGTCAGCAATTTTAAACCGAATGATTGTCGCTTGTTTTTAAAGTAGAGCCTACCAGGCCAAGAGTACGACTTCGGCTACACACTGATCACATTCGCTGGCACAGCCCCTTTTTACAGGGAGGGCACATTCACACAACTCACATATAGTTTACAGAAGAGCAACCATGTCCAGACCGGGATTCGAAACCGGGAAGTCCACATCACGAGGAAGACGCGCTACCACTGTGCCAGGATGTTGGCATAGTGTTGGTAATTCGAACCAGCGAAGTGCAACACATAAGAAATTGCTTGTATATTATCCCCTAATTTAATAGTAGCAAACGGTGAGGCCTGTCGTTGAAAAGATCCAATGGCGTATATATAAAAATAATCCAATTGGCGATAAACACTTTGCATTCCATTGAAGGTGGTGTGAAAACAAAACATTTCAAAAACTTATCTTTCAAAAATCTCACCTATAGTATATATATATATATATATAAATTTGAATAAAATCACAAGCTGTTTATACGCCAATTAAATAGGAATTAATAATAAAGATTGGCAAGATAAAAATGGTGACAAATAAATTATAAGTGTTTCTAATCAAAGACAACTAAAAATAAACAAAAGTATTAAAATGTAAAAAATTTTTTTTAAAAAAAAATATGGTTATTTACAAAGAAAATATTTTGTCAGGATTATTGTAAAAGAAAAGTAAGCATCTAGATGCAATTTTAAGCTTCTAAAATAAACTCCATCCGTATCACTAAGCCTTGTTTTAAGAACTAAAATATATCTGATTTTCAAAGTAGATATTCTAATAATTACTGACATCAAAATTAGATTAAAAAAACAAATTTAATGCGAAAGAAATCCCTGCGGAATTTTAGAATTTCCTCGAAAACTCGAAACGCGATGTAACGAATTCCAAACTATCGACTTTCCCCAGAAACTAAACATTTATTCAAAAGTATAGATTAGACAATTTTCCATAAGCTTATCGAAAGCTGTTTATTTTGGGAGTGCATAACATTTAATTAAACCCAGAGCTATAAACACCTCTAAACTGAATTCGAACAACTTTCTAAAAATGACAACTTAATTAAAATTTTCCAGCTTCAAACGCGCTGCTAAATTAGGTTCTAATCTTTTTACCAAACAAAGCAGCATGTACTGATACTCCAATTAGTTGATAGAGAACAAGCAAGAGCTCTGTGAAATAAATACCCGAGCTGGATTAAATCTACGCTGCTGTCGATGGGAGGTTTCCAAATTTGTTATGATTTCGAGAAAGATTGGATCTAAAAGATTTATGGGGAGCTGTAAATGCATAGTAAACATTAAAAATAAAGCACGTAGCAAAGTATTGAAACCGTTTTAAGTAATTTAGTGACAAAATGCTACTTCGGAGTTCTTCTTCCAATCATAGCATTACACAGTCTGTTGAACACCAAATTAGGTCTGGAACAGTAAATATTGCAGCTTGAAATTATAAATCTTCTGCAAGGAAAGTAGAACAACATCTGCGCTAGACATCCGGGGAAAGAGGGGGAATGAGGGGGGAGAGAAATAAAAAAAACACAACCCAAATGAGAAACTGTGACGTAACAACCCCAGAGAACATTAGCTTTTCGGGTTGCTACTGATTTTATGCAGAGGTATTTATGCATATTGTTTACGAACCGTTATTAATATCGTACTATTTCTATCTCCCTTGTTCGTTAAATTTGCCATTAACTTAATGAAAACTCTACTCGGTGTTGCCATAAAAAAGAAGTAATTTTCGTTAATGCGCGCTTCGTTACGATGTCGGGTTTATAAATGGCTGGAATATTCAGAAAGGGGTTCGTTTTAAGTTTAAGTAGAATATCGATCACTCTACGGAGTTATTATTATATTTTTTTCTATTCCGGATTTCCCACCGGTATCGTTTGGTTGTTAATTTTGGAGTATTTGGGACTTGTTTCCAGCCTTTTTTTATTAAAAAGTTTCAGAGTTAATTTTGTTTCGACGTGATTTGCTTTGAAAACCATTTATGTGGTGCAGCGCTGAAGGTGTTGATTATAGGAGATGAGAGCAACGGACTGTACAATGTAATTTTCGGTTTTTATGGAAGTTTTATCCAAGTTGATTAAGGAAGGAAGCCCACAGGTTGGACTGAACAGTTTCGAATATTTTTTGTCATTTATTTTATGACATTTTTCCACAATGGTTTTGAAGATTAAAATTTTAAATTGTCTTTTGGAACTTTTAATAGACTTTTTATTCAAGTATATATTATATTTGAGATAAGATATTATTATTATTAATATAATTAGAGATAATTTATTTCTCAATTTAATTTTTATATTAGTTTTTATTTAGTTCGGTTTTCAAAAAACAAATTAATTCATATTATTTTACAGAATGTATTTGCTTTTGCCATTCAGAATATTGGTTTATTATTCAGAGCAATAATTTTATTTTAATAAGTTTAGAATTCTGTAGATAAGAAAATACTTTTTGCAGAAACGTCTATAAATGTTTACTATTTATCTATTCAATTCTTAAAGCCAAAAAGCTCTTAAAAAATAGTAAATGATTTTCAAAGTTGTCGGCTTATTCTAAAGCATTTATTTTGAAATGAAAATGTTTTTAGATTGACATATCATCTGCAAAATGGGTAATGTCATTTAAAAATAAAAAAATATTATTTTTAGAAGGTTGTTGAATCGAGAGCACTTAAATTTGGTCTTAATTAAGCCATTATGAAGCCTCATGAAAAAAAATTTGATCATAATTTTAGTTAAAATTTGATTACATTTTAAAAATTAAAGTATATTGTTGCATAAGCTCTTTTCACTCAACTATAAAATACAGAAATAATGCTTTTAATCGTATCATTTTAAAAAGACAATTTTCAGTGTAATAAATACTTAAAATTATCTTTAAATACATTTTACAATAAAAATTCTCCTTATTTTAGTTGCAAAATCTGTATGAATGCGAGATGCGACAATATGAATTGACTTTTTTCGCATTATTGCGCGTTATCGCTGCCATAGACTTAAAAATATTTTTAAAAATAAATAAATAAAGGAAAAAAGAATTGAGATAAAAATTTATGATTGTTCGGCCGAGAAGTTCAAATCTGCTTTAAATAATTTTTTTCTGCAAATAACAACAGACTATTAATTAATAAACCAAACATTATTTTATAGAAAAATATTTTCATTTTATATCCAATCAATCACCTTTATTTCACTACTATTAACCATCTGTTTTGAAAAGACATACCACGCACGTCGAGATGCTCTTTTCACAGAATCGCCAACAATGCGCTCGCGTCATCAGACATTGGTCACCAAAATAGAAATGAAGATCGCGAACTGCCGTCTAAGACTGTTCGCCGAAATACATTTCATATTGGAACCCTCTTAGAATAAAAATTGGCTCATTTAGGAGATATAAATATTTTGTTTATTTCTTTTTTATGTGCCTTGCTGTTTACTTTAGTCGAAGTGTCGGGCAACTGTTTTGGCCCTCGTCTTAAATTTCTTGTCACCTCAAGTAGTTAAAATTCGTTTTGAAGTATAATATCTCAAACGACTTTTGATAAATTACTTGAGAAATATGAGATTAAAATTAACTATATAAAGGTGAAAGAACACATTCTAAAGATCATTTTGATTGTTAAATAATAGATCATAATATGTCCAGTCAATAATTATCTTTTGCTTCCCTCTGAATGCCTTTATTATATTTCTAAAGCAATCTCTGAACCAAAATGCTATTATCTCCTCAAATAACTCTCGTCCAGTCTTCCGAAAGTTCAACCATGGGTCCACTCAGGCGGTTTAATCAAAGAGAAATTTATGCATATTCGAATTAACTTTCCAGCCCCAAATCTGTATCAGATGGACAGTGCCCAACCCAAAGTCCAATATAATTAAAACCTCCAGGCTCTGGTCAAGAGTCTCCAATATTGCTTTGGCGTATGCTTAATAAGCAGCCAGGGTGGCTACCTGATTTTACTGAGGGAGAAATTCATTAGATCTTCAGTCCTAATCAGAACCTTCCCCCATCCCCCTGGAGGGTGAAATGATGCTTCAAAACCGATCTCCTAAGGGGGAGGTAGGGGGTGATGGAGTGTCGTGTTGTCAGTGACAAGGGGGTGGACTGCCTGCCTCTCCTAAAAGATGAGCGATCACTCTTGGTGCGTGCGCCAGCTGATGCTTATTACGTAGATAAATGGTTTTTCCGCTGTTGGCCATGTTGGGACGACATTATATTAAGGGAAGGGGCAGGCTGAACGGCCACTTTCATTGGCAGGGAGATGTTGTCGTTTTCGTCACATCCACTCGCTCTCCCTGGAGACGGCTGTTATGCAAGGAAGCGCGGGTTGTTGACTTCCTTCGAGGGAGTAAGGTGATGCTTGATCTTCTGATGTCAGGAAAAGATGGTGGTCAACGAAGGATGACGGGTGTAACTTACCGGAGGTCCAGAATGGCTCGGGCAATTCCAGATTTTATGGAGTCAGTGGATTAAGTACAAATGTTTCTGCAAGGTGGTTGTGAAAGTGTTTCTAGATCATTCAATCTTCATAACATGCTATTCAATAAATGGAATAAATATACTGGAGTATTGTTATTGATACAATTAAATTATTCGGCCTATGTCTTGTAAAATTTCCATGACTCAGATCTAGGAAATAGGATAGGGGAAAGTATCATATTTTTCTTCATTTAAATTCTGGTGTCACATTTATAATGAACTATGCTTTAATTCAAATAACTTAAACTTGTATTATAGCAGCTAAGGGAAGTAATTTAAAACGAATTTCAGCCTTCATTTTTTTTAAATTAAGAAATTTAAAATAAAATACTTAATAAAACATTTCTGTAACAGCAGTCATTGGTTTAGCCGTTAATTTAAAGTTTGTTGTTAATGGATGGTTTTAATCAATCTTTAACTTATTAAAATTTATTGAAAAAAGTCAAAACTGAAAACGATGAAGGTTTTGCATCACAGTTTGATATATAATGAACTCATCAATTGGACTTTATATAAAACTTGTCGCCTAAGACACCAATTATTTCACAAAGAATATTAGTTATATCTAGTTTATGATAAGTAATGAAGATATGATTTCATGCATATGTTAAGCCAAATTTAATTTTGTTCTTAAATTCGTTTCTTAATGCTGACAAACCTATAACATCAAATGGATATTAAAAACCTAGTTATTTGGTCCATCCATCTCTTAAAATTTTCAATATTGCACCATTACTTTTTTATTTGCTTTGTAAATAACGGAAATATTAAAAAAACCTTCTCCTTTAATACATACTAAAAGAAAAAAAAATCAAACTATCAAATAATTGATAAAACAATAAAAACTGTTTAAACTCCAGGCAACAATGCCGAATTGATAATGCCGAAAATCAGGCAAAAAATATTCTTAACAAATTACTAACATTCAATAAAAAACTGTGCAGTTATTAAAATAGGGTCATTAATAACATTTAATAAATGATTTTGAAACGTAGTTAATTCCTATTTGTGAAGTAGAAATTATAGTGGAATAACAAGATTCAGCTTTATTTTTAATTATTTAAAATTTCGAAAAAATCGTTCGAAAGCAGGAATTTTCACCTTCCAAGGCATATATATGCCAAAGATGGAAGTTGCAGATTAAATTGTCTCGCTAGTAGAGAGCCAACCCTCTCTTCTTTAATATCAATAGAGATTGTTTTTATCAGCTGTTTTTAATTTTAAAATGCGACGGCGAGGACTTAATATTATTTTAGATTTTTGTTTATTTATTAATTGTATTGAGAACGATTCTTTTCTTGATAATCCAGTGACAAGAAAGTGCAGCAAATTTAGTAAACACATTATTCAATTGTGACGTTTCCTTCATAAAAGCGCAACTGGGCTGTTTCTACTTTAAGATTGCTTTTATACCCTAATTGAGAGTAAATTAAAAAGAAATCATAAAGAACGTTTCCCATTTATTCCAATCAAAAACAACCAAGTCTTTTTTTCCTGCTTTTTTATTCACACTCTCAATTCCTTTTAATAAATTAAGTATAGCACAGTTATGATGGAAACCCTAAACTCAAAATGATGGAAGACAAAACTTTATTTTATGAATATTCTTGAAAAAACACAGACGGGGTATAAACAAGGAAAAACACTTAGAGATACAGTGACATCTCTAAAAATATCACTAAATAAGAAACTCTACAATTAACACAATAGTCATAAGAATTATCCATAACTTCATGTGACTGATTCCTCTTATATATTCTTCGTAAAAAAGTGACGGCACATGAAATATATGGAATTTTCCAGACAAAATTCCAAATCTGAGTTCCTTATAAAGAAAACGTAATGAATCTTATATCCATAACTTTAAGTTTCACCGCTGATGCCACAAGATTTGTCATCTAGTTCTCAAATGGCCACTAAAACAAATAAACTCATAAAATTATCCCTTCTGTACCTTTAAGAATATATGTAAATCTTTTTAGTACGGAAGCGATATTATAGATTCGGAATAATATCCTTATTTTTTTAAGGAAGTGTTCAAGGCTTAGCCCTTATATAATTTTTCCATAAATTAAACTGATTAAAGTAAGGTAATGGATGTGAGAAACATTTATGAGTAAATGAAATACGTGGAAATATATTTTAATAAGTATTAATATAAAGCATTTACTTGATACGATAATATACAGTAAAGATTTTCGTTATGAGCTTTCACATATGTTTTATCAATCGAGTACTTTTTTATAATGTGAACAATTAAATTCTTTATATCATGGTCTTTAAAATCTCATATCATCGGCAAATCCAATCTTTCTGCATTCTAATCATATTTTAGAAAATTTTAACCTTTTAACCTATTGTATCTATAGATTGACTTGCTGATTGCAAGTGAGGGACAACAAGAATGTACAACTGGCCTAAAGGGTTGACAAGGGAAAAAATATTCACTTTTAATAATTATAAAAGGAAGCAAAGCGCATTACTTTTTTCAGCCTGAATTTCCAAAGTAAAATAGATTGGAATACCTTTTTCTCAAACCCAAAAGTTAGGACTATATATGGCTGAAGAATATTTCCAGCATAATTTTGACTTAGTTATATTAATGCCCCATTTTTAAGGGATTTGAAACAAATTGCCTAACACTGAATCACAGGCAGATGACGAGAACGACACTAGAGTTGGCAAATTCTCTCTAAATTTCCAAATTGAGAAGACATTTGGTCCCAACGGACTGAATGGACACCAGATCCACCTAAAAGAAGGGGGGGGGGTTCTTGAGCTGAATCATATCTCGAACCTCAAGCCCATCGGCTCTGGAAACAAACCCTTATCACCAGACCATCGGTGTGTCCAGGGTTAAAGCTAATAAATACAAACTTAAGATTTTTATATTTAAAAACTTGACAAAGATTATATTCAATAACTATCTAAGAATATGCAGTAATTTTTAAAAATAAATAAAGCTGTTTTGAAGTACTAGCTAAAGATAAATAGATAAAGCTGTTTTAAATTATTGTTTGTCTAAACAATCTTAAAAAAACTTACTTCTTTAATTTATTTTATAATCATAAAGGGAATTTCGAGATTCTTTTAGCTATTTTAATATTTTAAACATTCTATAATACGCTCTTTCATTTTCTTCATTTTAGTCTCTTTTATTATCGCCCAATATTTACGAAAGAAGATTCAATTTCATTTCGAAGCATTAGCATAAAAAAAACTTTAAAATATAATTGGAAAAGAATTAAGAAGCATTACAGAAACAAGTACATTACTTAAATATATAATGACTTTTCGACTATTTAAAATGCCTTCTGTCACAGAAAATCATATTTACTTTTTTATTCCTGTAACATTCGCTCTCTCTGAATCCTTAAATCCTTTAAAAAATCAAGCGAGTGAAAATTGCTTTGCGAATTCAGTAAATTCTTTTTCAAAGTAATGACTTTTCCACTGAATTGATTTGACAGAAACTTTTCATCTCCATCTATTTAAAAAGCGATTCAAATTAAAATCCTATTCTATAACCGCATCAAGCTTTATCTTTTAAACGAAATCATTACTGATTAGAAAAAAAAACTTTTTTTAGAACTCCCATTTTCTTGAAAGAGAATATTGGATTTTTTTCCTCCTTTCAAGACAAAAAAAAAAGGAATAGTACTTTTCTTGTATTGCTTAAATTCGGAAAGTGATTTGAAGGAAAGAAAATCCGATCAACTTTAATTGCGTTTTAAACTGTAACCATTCCGTTTGTATTTGAGTTTATATTCTATTGATTGCTCGCATGTGAATGGTTTAAGTTTTTTTCACAGTAAAATTCTAAATTTCTGCTTTCCTGTCATTGTTTTTTTAAAAAATAGGTTTTTCAATTTATATTTAATATATGATTTTACACTCACATCCATAAACTAAGGACAATGCAAGTTCAAGAAAAGAAAGGTAAAGTGCAAAAAAGATGTCATATATTTGATACCATTAACGCCCTAAGCGTCTGTATGCGGTTTGCCTTGAAACCGTCGTCCAGTGGTTGAAGTGAGTTGATGAGACAGGTCTGATGTTGTGCTTTGCCTCTTTGTTTTCGAAGTAACTGCCAAATACCGGTCCTCATTCGGCGCTTTAACTGGGGGGGGGGGGTGACTTGTGCTGCAACGTTTACTCACATTACCGTCTTGGAATCGTTACTAAAGTCTGGAGATGAGACTCTGGGCGAGTTCCTCCAAGTTCCTCGGATACTTCCATCTGGGTATCAATCAAGACAGTCTGTAATTCTACCACTTAAAAATCATCTAAATGCGTTCTTTGTGTCATAACTACACGATTATTGGACTAGATAGCTAGCAAAGCGTTTACGAACAATTTTATTTATTTGCCTGTATTCCTTATTAATCACTCTCTTACATTCTCGTCGTTGAGACATACTATCGCTATTATCTGGCTTCTTCCTGCAATTTGCATATGATTTTTTAAACTGCGTTTAGTTATTTTACGGCTTGTTTATGTATTTTAGAGTTCAATATCCTCGTGGCTTTGAATTATTCTTAATTTATTCTCATGTGTAGAAACGGAAAAAAGAAAAACATTGTCATTTTTACCATTAAAAATTTGTCAAAAATAGCATAGAATTTTCTTATATTTTAAAGACTCCCACTAGAGGGCACTTCAAACAGCGAGCTGAGAAACATCGTGGTGGTTATTCTCATCTCCATGCTGGGTACAAATACGGTGAGGTGTCATTTAAGTCTTACCTAAGACGCTACGTGCCTCGTAAGGGAATGGTTGTTCCGTAGCTGGCGGTGACCCTTAAAACTCAATCTTAGTAACGGCCCATTCTGTCGAGGTTTCGGATCATTCAAATTTACTCCTTTGTCTTCGGACGAGCCAGCTTTGTTGTTTATAGTTATGTTTTAAAGATAATGGGTAATTATACATCCGTTTTAATGTGAAATTTTTATCTTATAGCATAAAATGTATTGTTCTGTCATTATGAATGTTGCGCAGGAAATGTATTTTACACCTTATCTAACAAAATCTCACTTCTTTCAAAGAGGAGATCTTACCCCAATTACTCCAAATGCATTGGGTTGCAATTACCCCCAAAATACTTTCTTTCTCTCATCTCAATCACGCTATGTTTGTCGACTATATAAATTTCTAATGTAGGAGGATAAGGACACGTACCAGTACAATTGGTTAGAAAGCGTATCTCATCATTCAACGTCTTCAAATAAAGGAGAAAAAAGGTTTTCTTGCATTTCCAACAGAGAATGCAAGAACAAAAAATTACAAGCAATCTAAATTGGAATTTCACAAACAATGAAACGTAGTTTGAACTGAATTATAAAGAACGAAGTTTCAGATTAAAGTTTGCCTCAACGAATAAGATATTCATATTATTTTCAGCTCGATAGAAAGCAAATTATATTTCCGTTTTGTTTGAACAACTATTTATAGAAGTATGTAATTTTATAGCATTTTAACTTTCTCATGACCATCGAACTTAAAATTCAAAAACAAAATGAAACTATGAATCTTGACCACTTTATAACATTAAAAAAAAACTTAGTTTTGGAAACATATTGACCTATAATATGAAAGAAAAATACTATATAATTTTGAAAGGCATATTAAACAAAAGGTACATCGTACAATGTTTTAGTATCAGAAAAAAAAAAACGTATAAAAATGTAATTTCACGTCTTGTAATATTCAGTTTTAGATACCATTATGTAACAATAAAACTGATTATAAGAACGAACTATAACTATTGCATGATATTTCTTCTTTAATTGTATCAGACTCTGTACATACAAAATTTTATTAAAATCTTTCCAGTACCTATTTCTGAAGATAGTTAATCATCTAAATATAATCGGGATTTTTAACACTGGTGTAGTTTTAACATATCTGAAAAGCTTGTTTCTCTTGTAAAATATGCAGTAAGTAAGAAAGAAAACTTCCAACTCGTTTCTCTATGAGTCCCATGAGAAATTGGGTTATGTATTTAGCATATTATATAGTTTAACTGATGAAAATATAATTAATAGTATGTTTGTTTATAGGTGGTCAACACATTCTTAGGATAATGTTTATATATAAAGTTTTTTTAGGAAAAAGGTGGCTTACTTAATGAATGTTGACCGTAAAAGACTGCATAAGTTAGTGAATTCAGCACATTTGAAGATATAAGGAAAATTGTAGTAAAATTTGATTCTGAGAGAAAATTTTACTTATCTAAATGATAGAAAGCTCTAAACATTATTTTCTATCATTTCTTGCAGGTAATTAGTCTTTAATGGTGTCTGTAGTAAAATTTTCCGTACAAGTTTCCATGAATAAATAATAGACCCAATAATAGGAAGATAATAGATACATAAGAAACGTAAATTGCTTTCAATTCACAGTAATCTTGAACTATTATAAGAAAATAAAACAATGACGCCACAAACACAGAAAATTAAGTTTAGTGTAGATACAAGGTGATTATAATCAAAGTTCCACTTTGAAATGGTATTTAATGGAAAACTATTCGACCAAAAATCAAATTTGTTAAAAGTTTAAAGACGGGCTTGGCATTTTCTTTTCCACCAAAAAAAAAATAAATAAACATAAGTAATTCAGAAACTCACTACCAGAGGGGTGAACAGTCCTAAATGCAATATTTTATTTTAACAAAATGAGACATCGGTTTAAAATGCGTTCGATTGTTTCTGAAATGAAACTGTCTGAGAGGTTATGCAAAACTGCAATAGCTTGCAATTATCTCACAACAGAATGAAGCAAATAATTCATGTAGAAGCGCTTTACACGTCATTTAATTTTCTAGAAAAAAGATTAGCCTTTTTGTCAGTTCTCATTGTTAAGAATCGTCAATGTCTTTATGGGTTAGGGAACTTTGGAATTATCTCAAAAAACACTGTATACAGTAAAAATCTAACAATTTGACGTAATTGAAGAAAGTGATCTATCGACATAAGCGTATAGTATTTCTCGCGACATAATAAGATCTTTTGTTGAAAATGCAGTATCCGATTTCGCTTACTGTCAAAAAATGATAAATGCCACATTTAACATACATTGTAACACGTTTCAGAAGCGATTAAAAATATTTTAAACCGATGTCTACATATCTTATTTTGTTTAACGATATTGCATACAGCGTCATTTCCCCCTGGTGGGAACTTTTGAAGTATTTTTGGTGGAAAAGAAATTCGCATAACCTTTTAAACTATTACCAAGTTTGATAACACTTGATCCAATAGTTTTCCTTTCATGGCCACTTCAAATTGGAACTTTTATAACCACCTGTACTTCCTTAGAAATATCACAAAAATTCTTGCGGAACGTCAGATAAAAATACTTATATAATGCTTACAAACGAAATTAAAAACATAATTTTTCAATTTATTTCATCAACTTCATTTAATAGCTATTATTATATAAATTTTGTTTCATTTGTAGTAGAATCAAAAATTAAACTAGACAACTTTATATAAATGCAAAAATGTCCGGTCTGCATTTATATTGTTGAAACAATGGCGTAGCATTTAGCTAATTTTTTTGTCGTTATGGCGTTTCGCAAGATTTAGCCAAAACGTGGAATGGCTTGTGACGCAAGCTTTCATAATCGTATCTTTTTCATTTTTTCCCTCCATATTTGCTATTTGAATCAAAAATGGATACATTTTTAACTTATTCCATTTTTTATGAGGAAAACAAGCCTTTTCTTTTTGTTTTTCTTTATAAATTTTTGTTACATTCTTTTTTAAGGGAACAACTTGTACAATATGCCTTTATTTGCTATGTACTAACAAAGGAATGCTAAAGGTCTCATCGCATGTCACATGTAGCTACCCTTTACAAAGACAAATATATTCTTCAGCCTCATCTGCGGGGAAAGGGTCAACGCCATGTCAGAGAAGATATTTATTTTGAGTAAACTCGTAAATTGATTTCCTTAAGTCAAATATGAAGATGTCTCCCTTCAAAATGTCCTATTCTCAGTCAAAACCCATCCAGGGATCGGGGAAACCTGTTATCTCCTTGGGCCACCCCCTTTCCCCTATCTCCCGAGGTCAGAATCGAACTGTGGTCAATGAAGAGGAAAAGGTAGGGTGGCAAGCCCTTAAGTCTTCTTCACTCGGGGGACCTGCAAAAAGATAAGAGGCGAGCATTTTCGCCCCTGCCGGGGGTGGAGGGTGAAGTCCCTTTAGTGGTGGGATGGGAGTTGGAAGAGGAAATGAAACTGCTCCAGAGTCCCCCGCTTCTGTTAAGGGTGTGATTTTGAGCACGCTTTCAAATGAGAATCGTTAACTGGAGTTTTGTTTCCCTTGTACTGCAGTATAGAAGAGAAGTGGTGTCGATAGATAAAGTGGGATGGGGGATGAGAAGAGACCGAAAGATGTACTCAACAAAATGTTGTATGGAGATACCTAAAATGCACGCTGTTGATAAAGATATTAAATTGCGTCTCGATAAATAATTTTAACTTATGTAATTTTATAATAAATTATGACAGTATGGTATCATCAGTGTCACATGCAAATGTGCTAAAAAAATCCCTTTATAACTCGGCTCCTTAAAAATGGCAAATATTTTGATAGTTTTTCTCCAATGAAGAAACATGACCAAATTTTCAAAATATTGATTGAAAATGAGAAATAATGTTACAAAACATAATTAACTTTTTGCTTAAAATCACTTTTTTGTTTTTCTTCTTCTTCTTTTCTAATTTAGATTCTTTATCTTTATTTTATTTACATATTTTCCTTCATAACTTCCCTTTTATTTTATTAAAATATTTATGTTTTGTGTACCATGTGATACTAAAAATAAGTCCTTGTCGTATTTTTAATTTTGTTTCCATTTTTTCCATTTTCTATCTCATACCGGTACAAGTTTTGGCGTCGGTTTGTCCCGCGACGATCTGCCTATCCGAAAAGGTGTTAGACCTGTTTCGTCAGCACATATCTATATGACTTTAAGGGATCGAATGTTTCTTTACTTCCAAATTCTGAATGTGTAATCGTTGTTAATGGAGCTTATTCAGATGTAACACCACGATTGGCACACACCATATAATCACTATTGTTAATGTAATAAATTACATTAGTTTATTTTTTAAATTATTTATTTTTCTTTTTTTAGTTTATAAATTTTAACAACGTATGTTGAGCATTAGCAAATCTTGAAATTATTTTTTCTCAGTTTTACGATCGATTGACATCACTTGTAGGGAACAAAGGTTTAATTGATATATTTACTTTCCTGATAATCAAATATGAAAGTATTAAAATAATTTATTTTCATCTAGAAAAAATAATAAAAATGACTAGCGAATTAAAAAAACAAGTTTAACGCATAAGTATTTTCAAATTCTTTCTTTATATACAAAAACCAAGTTATATTAAATAAAAGCATTCACAAATAATTATTTGCTACATGTAAAATTTTAATACAATGTACTAATTTACATATTCTGCATTATTCTAAATAATTATGTTTTTTACTTTTACAACTTTATTCTAGATAATTACACCATTTACATATTCTACATTATTCTAGATAATTACACTATTTACGTATTCTACATAATTACAATATTTTTCTACATTATTCTAAATACATTATTCTGCATGTAAGCAAGCTTTTTTTGGATGATGCAGTTTTAAGTTCACGTTTAATTACCTCATTACAAAAGCTCATAAAGCCAATAACCGTGAAAACTATTTCATCATAATTCCATTTCAAATAAATAATTTAAAACACAAGTATAACAATTGAATGTCAATTGAATAAAGTATTTATAAATTTTATTGAAAATGAAGCATATAATTCCATTTATTAAAAATTTATGGTCACAAATTCATCTTTCTCGCGCTAGTATATTATTGAAGAATCATTAATATTTAATTATATTTTTATATTTTTAATTTTTGTCTGCTTGTATTTTTCTTTTCTCTTTTAATTAACATCAAATTAAACAAATAATTAAGAATTCCTATAATTCAATTTAGTTTTCAGTTAATTGCTTTAAGTAATGCGAGGATTTTGAGCTTTTATGTTAACAGCAAAAGTTAACGAATTTTTGAAATCACAGATTCTTAGATACTCTTGTAAAAACATGTCCTTAGTTAAGTAATTAACTTAAATCAAATTTTGTTCTTTTTTTCAGAGAAGTCAAATCTAAGTTTGTCTTACAGAAGAGAAAGAATTAGAAAAAGAGGCAACTTCATTAAATCGTAAACAATGGGATGACTTAAATGTAGCTATATCATCCACTGTCTCACTATATTGTCTTCTTCTACGAAAAATAAGAAAAAATATATTCTTTATTTTTAGAAGGATCATTAACAAAATTTAAAGACAAAATTGGCGATAGTCTGTTCTAAAAGTGACAGATTTCAATTTGAAATAAATGAGTAGGGAAGTTCTTTTCAGAGGAGAAAAAAAAATAACACTTCGAAAATTGAGATGAATGTATTTTTCACCACTTTGATAGATATTTTCTCGCAAATTTTCTTCTTAAATTACCATAATTAAACTTTTCATCCCTCTCGTCATTAAAATAAAAAGGATTCTATTTTTAGAAGAGAATTATTTTTGGTGCAATATTTATGATTTGGCAGTGATACTTTCAAGAGAATACCTCTTCTTTTTATTCTTTTACTTTTGTTTTAATTTACTTGCAGAATTTTCGCGTTTAAACTGTTACACTCCGAGTATTTTACTTTGTTGAAAAGCTTGCAGAAAATTAGATATCTTTTCATCTTACAGTAATTAGTACATAATGTGAAATTTACGATAAAAGCTTAAAGAAATGAAAGAAAGAAATTGCTTATATCTCTTCTTCTCATTTTTCACAATTCTTTTTAAGGTTTCTTCTTTAATTATGAATTCATATAAAATGAGAAACATAGAATAAAGAACAAAAATGCAGTTTTAAGTTGTTCTTTAGTTTCTAATTTTTTTTTTCAGCTTCTAACTGACTTTATCGACAGCAAATATTTTCCCTCGTAATATCGAAGTTAAATTTTTTCACCAAAAGCTAATATAATTTTTATTTCATTCACCTTTTACATCCAAATTAGAGCAAAAATGAAAATGTAATAAACCTTTCAGTCTTATAATAAAGAAAGATTCTTAAATATTTTTAAAGTTTGCTGAATGGATTCTAAGTTAATGACCCTTCTCACCCATGGCGACGAATCTGGCAGTTTTTAATTAAAAATGAAAGGTTTTAGAAACCACAAGAGTTATGGTGATATCTCTTTAGAAATGTTAACTTGAACTTTTCCTACAAAATTGGATACAATATTATGGAGATTATATAAGCAGAAGCGAATTGAATTTTGGTCACAGAGCAAACTCGCTTTCTGTAAATTATTTCTGTTTACTTGTGAACAATTTTATATCTGTTTGTTCTTTAAGATTCTGCTTCCAGAAATGGATTTTTCCCTTCTAATGCTTCAAGTTTTCCATGGAATAAATTTTTTTCTTACACTGATCACTCATCGAATGATTTTTTCAAATAAAACTCATTTTAAACATCATCTTTCTTCCAATATCATGAAAAAATGGTAATCGAACAAAATGAATGTAAATGTATACAGCTTATTCTATCATCCTTGTCTTTTCATTTTATATCACAAATTCAGACTGACACCTAAACAAAATATATTCTAATATATTAAAATGAATGGAAAAGTTGTATATGCGGGGGATTCTATTTTTGATTCAAAATGTTCAACCTAAAAATTTCAAACAAAAAATAAGCACAAGATTCAACCAAATTGTTTAGCTCGTGTCAATCCCCCAAACAAATTAAGAATTGTTATCTAAACATAGAACAGTTTTTTTTAAATATTTTCTTTTTATTATAATGTTGGCATTCTGCAATTGCCTACATAGTCACGTAGATTTTATTGCATGTTTTCTATGCATGTCTTAATAAGATATTTTACCAATATTTTAACAAATACGTTTATTTAAAATATTATGAATTCTGAACGTACTATCTAATACTACAAAAATGAAATTTAACAATTTAAATCTTTCTCAAATACACTCTTGCATATAAAAGTGAACCATACTGTTTTCAGAATCACAATTACTCTTGACTTTGAGGCAATTATAATCCTATTTTATAATTTTTAAAATTAGCAATTACTTGAGAATTCAACCATTATTTAAAAGACTTAAATAAGGCCTTTTATCTCATCATTTCTTAGCCTTTCCGCTGGTTTTACAATTGCTTGGTTTCCTGTTGGTTTTATTTTTTTATTTATACAATAACTTAATAAAACAATAGATTTTTTTTGTTACTAATAAATGTTATTAAAGGTTTCTGGAACAAATGCTACAAATTGGTGCTTCATAATCCTTTCTGATTACAGAATTTCCAAATTTAAACCACAGAATCTACAAATTTAAACGTTTTACCTAACAACGCAACAATTTTAAACGTACAGCGCATAATAATACCTCGCCATTCTTTTCCAAACAAACAATTACTCTGGGTCTTTACCAAACAATCCAACCCTACTCAACACCACTACCTATTCATAATTCCAGTAACCGCCCATCAGGACAGTTCACGGCCACAGCCATTCGTGCCAAGAAATCTTTAACAGACGGGATCCAAAATAACTAACCACCAGCCAAAAAGAACAAAAGAAAATAATAAGCTCCCCCTCTCTTAGCACGCGATGGTCCATCCTCTTTTAGTAGGTCGCATTTGCTTCCAATATAGTCTGGTCTAAAAATATGGGAACCCCTTTTTGTAAATGACCAGCCGAGGGTCGAGCATCGTAAATACCTGTGCATCTCGCCCATCGATTGGACACACCCTTAAAGGCCAGTGGTCGAAAGTATCCCCTAAGTATCTTTGCTTAGACGTGATCCCATTTAATAGTCAGCAAGAGTGAATGTGTCAGGAACAATCCGGGCATTTTGGGCGTGACTGTTTTGGGAAATGGTCAATTTTTTCCGGTTAAATGAGGAAGGCTGGAGTTGAAGGTCAGTTTCTCTAGAAGCCGAGGGGGAGGTGGACATTACTGATAAACACGCGCGTAAGGGAGGACATTTGATTTACTGGGTGTGAAGTACCAGGGGGCGACGGATATGCGGGGTGCATTACTAATGCTTGGTGTCAGAATTCATCTTCGAGCGCTTTTGTTTGAGATGGGAAGCGAAAATGTTAATGTAGCAGTTTCAGACATTTTCAGCATACAGACAGAGCTTTTAGCTTCTCGTCGCTTCAAAGTGAAGTTAAAGTGGAGAAATGTGTATTTATGTGATGTTTTTGTTCTCTTAGTTCGAAAACATTTTTCTTTCTTGCTGGATTGATGTAAGAAACAGTTTTATTATTTTTATTCCGTGGGAACTGGAGGAATTCAGAGGCTGGATATCTGGTATAATTTACATTTTGTTTTTTCTCATAACATTAATTATGATATTTAATTATACGTACGTATACATTTTTTAGTTAACTTACAAAGTAAAATAGCAATTTTCTAACACTTTGTGATAAACTTAATGGGGTAATTGAAATAACTTTCATTATACTGTCTCATTAGTCTATGCATAAAACCTTTCCAAAGATCCTTACATCGATTAGAAGCTTCTACATAAGAAGGCAGGGTATTGATTTCTTAATGGGCATGACAATAATAAGGTGCCAAATTATCTTCATTTCCATGACAAAATGCGCCAATTTAGTAGCCAATTTCAATGTCTCTCATTAACACAGTTAGCTTCTAAGATCATCAATTGGGATTACTCGAAGCCCAAAATAAATTTGGTACACCTGGAACTTCAGTTTCATTATATCTCTCTCTATATAAATCAATATTGTGTGCAGCAGAAATTATGCAAACTGTATTTCAAGTATATATCAAGAAAGTATACCTCTGAATTTCATCTGTATCTGTATATAAATCGGTATTTTACAGCAAGTAAACACATTCGAAATTCCTCTGTAAGTTAAATAGAACAAAATTCCCATATTTGAAACAATATATTTTTGATTTGATTTATAAATTTTAATGAAATGCCTCAAATAAATATGTAATTTACAGGGCTAAAAGCTATCTGTTTATTCAAATGTTTTATTGAAATAATTTTGGTTTCATTTTATAATGTTATCATTTTTCAAGACTATCAAATATTTTCAAAACAAAAAATAGTTTGGATATATTTACATACTCAATTATTTGTGCATGGATGTAGCTTATCTGGCCAAAAAAATTTTTTTAAATGGCAGTTAATTGGTTAAGCAGCAGTATGGTTATAAGCATCAGTTATTTGACATCCTCATACATTATTTCTAAAGCTAATGCGTAGCTTTTTGAAATACCCATGATAATTTTTTCTTCAAATATTCGTGATTTTAGGTAATATAAAATTTGAGATTTAATAAAATTTTGTACAAACAAAATATACCTCGCATTTATTTTCCTAATTATACGAATTTCATCATACAAGATATCTATGTGCATCAGAATTTAATTATAAATTTTTGTTTTATAATTTATTTTTAACTTTTTTTTTTCGTAATGTCTGATATCTGATCAAAAGAAAGATTTATTTTTTAAATCTTTCATATCTATTTTTGGAACATTTCTAACAATTGATTACTAGAAATACACATTCAACTTCGTTGGGAGAAGAATACAATTTCAATTACAGTTAATGAGTAAATATTAGCTTTATTAGAATAACATTAGGATTTCTTATTAAAAGAAATGAAATTCCATGCCGTTTCTAAAGCAAGCAAAACGCCTCCCAGTTATTTCTAAAGAAAATTATGTTATTCAAACATATAATTATCAATAATATCCTAAAGTGGTAGCAATGCGAATGAGATTTCGTCGCTGCATTATTCAACGATGCGGCCTTATTATTTCTCAGAAGAAAATTACACAAACGCTTTAAGGGGAAAACAAGAATTCTATAACACGTTTGCCTTCATTCTTCAGAAAACTGACTTCGGAACATTCTTTCTTTTGCCCATCTTCAGAGTTTTAGTGCAGGAAAGTTAATTAATTTTTAGGGTAGCCATTTTCCCCGAAGATCCTCCACTCTTAGTGTTAGGCAAATTAACCGAATCGACAAAGAATAAAAGTTCATGATTATTTTTCAAACCCAGAAGAGAAGGGAGGGGGGAGGGGGGGGGGTAAAGGAAGGAGAGGGAGAGGTGAAAAATATGCTGGAATTGCCCTGGGAAATTTTAAACCGGGAGAAATAAAAGGAATTTCCCTTCTAATTAAATTGTAAATCATTCCCTGAATTCTGATCATGGGGGGACTGTTGCCATAGCAACATCACGGACACTTTGTCCCCCCTACCAAGAGCCGCCCCCTAACCCTGAAGGAAATATATAAATAGGTTTCTTCATCTCCCCATTCCAATCCCATATTCGACGCCGTTCCAGTCCTACATCATACTAAGACCGTCGTAAGGATAGGAACCAAAATATTTCAATGTAAATTCCAGACAGCTATTTTTCAAAATGGCGCCCATAAACCACTCCCCCATATGGAACCTTATCATCCGAGAATATTCTGAAGTTTATTTTTTCAGGAATTCAATAAACATATCAGTATTTACTCTATAAACTCATGGAATCCGCGTTTCCTCTGAAGTTAGCTGACGGGGACGGTATATATTTAGCTATATAGAGCATAATAATATTTTGGCTTACAAATGTAGCAAAATTTGAAATTATTCATATTTTCATCATAAAATTATAACACGAATATCCAAAAACTTAATAAAAACTATATATAATAAAACTTTTATAGAATATATTGTGCATTTATTTTAAAATATCTATTCACATATCACAGGCAATAGCTACAATACCACGTTTTTAAGTACAGCAAAATATGTATTTAATTAAATTATTATTGGATAAAATTAAAATATGGAACATGATGATTATTTTTCATGATTATATATCTGCAAGTATTGTTTTCGATATTTTTTCTGGTGTCTTAAATTGTATCATAAATTCAAAAAAACATTAAAATTAGGGACTTTTTTTATATAAACTACAATAAAAATTAAAAAAAAATATATGAAACATATTTCTAAACTTCAAACAAAATATTATTCTCGGAGTAAGCACAATGAAAGGAAAAGAATATAAGAAAATAAATGTATAATAGTATGAATTTTAACTTCTTTTTTTCTATAATTTATACGTGAGCGCAGTTAAGCAGTTAAGAATTAAACTAAGTGAGATACTTTCATTTTGAAAAACACTAAAGTAAAAATTCAACTGTTACCAAGTTCGAATTTGAATTATGCCATCAATATTATAAGAAGTTGGTTATATCGCTTTTAAACTCAGTTCAGTTTTTTCATAAGTATACTAAAAATTTTAGGTTTAGTTAAAATTGCGAAATTCAAATCTGAAAAATGATAAGCCTCCCTAAAAGCACAACTGCATTCACAAATAGCATAATTTATATTAGTTTTTGAAAACTTTAAATATAAAAAATATTTCTAATTCAGTTCAGTAATGGAATAAAAATTAAATTTCTATGTTGATTAAAAATTACAACGTAATCTTTTACTTGTATTTTGGCTAAAATAGTTATATTTACGAGTTACTCAGCTGTATGGATTTTATTCTTCAGTACTTCTATATCTAAAATAGATTCGAAGTCCAATTTAAAAAGTAAATAAAATTTCAACAAAGATTTTGAGGAGAATTGGCATACCAAAATAATGTGTAGATCCATTAGAGTTCTTTAGAAAAGCTTGTTATTGTATGAATTAATGAATAAATTTTTAAATAAATAATGGTTTGCTTGTTTTTTTTACTTTTAAAAACATCCAAAAGATTTTTTTTTTACAAAAACTTGGTTTATTAATAATGAATTTATAAATATTTAAATAAACAAATATTTTTAAATTTTTCGACGCTAGCTTTAATTATTTACCTCCTACGAAAGAAAAAGTATACTCCAATAAGCACATGGGATGTGACTCGCATAGTTTCAAAAGGGAACTGATAATTAGTTTCTTCCCAATATCCATCCTAAAATGCAGCAAAGTGACATCGAAGTGTTTAATTTTTTAAAGCAAGGTATCTAAATACATGAATATTTTTTAAAAATTAGAATATTTTTTTAAATTATTATTTTATATTTTAGAGTTACTATAACTTTTTATATTTATTACTTATATTTATAATTTTTTATGTTTAAAAGATCTCTAATTTTTTGGTTTTATTTCAATACATATATACTTCTTCTAAAACAAAATGGTACATTTTTTTAAAATTAAGTCCAGGCAGCTTTCAGAATTTTTTTCTTTAATTAAATTTGGCTTGTCAATTTTAAATAAATAAATATTCTGGAACCATTATAAATTCTGTGACAAAATGCTTAAATTGTATGCCACTTTTACTTGAAAAAAAAATTAAATTACTCACAATTTTATTACAAACAATTTTGAGATTTCGAAGGGCATTAAAATATTTTTGTTTATCTTAAAAAAAATGCTTAATTAGAATTACTTACGAAATTTTGCTACCCTCAACTCATTAAACGAAAAGATTCCAGAAAATGCGAAAGCCATTTTTTCAGAATAATAGCTCGGATATGTTGCCATCTGAGGAAACAAATTATAGAAGGATCGAAAGAATCTAAACAGAATTAGGCAGAAAGTAAAAAAGAGACTTACTTTACTTGGGCTAATGCTTTTAGCAGCATCAATTCCTGTAACATATTTTATGTTTTTTTCTTCTAAAAAATAAAACAAATGCAATAATTAAATCATAAATAAATTATATGACATGTAATTATATTTTTAGGTATGTTATTACAAACATATGGTAAAATATAATCGTAATAAAATTCTAATTACATAGTAAAAAAATAGGAACTTGGGAAAATAGTAATTTAATAGGAGTCACAAATTATATATTTTCGAGGACTATAATTACTCACGCTCATATATTGAATTACTCACGAAGGAGTAATTTTTAAATATCCAGTCTCAATTGTTTGATTTTTTTTATTTAAGTGGAACACTCAAATCTTAAGATAATTATTTGCAAATTGTAGAACATTTTAAATTTAGTTCGATTCAAACATTTTAAATAATTTTATTTTTTTATAAATTTAATGTTAATTTATTTAATAAGCATGTTTCGAACACAATCTTACTTTTTTGAAAAACAAAGTTGACTTACTATATTCTTAAGTACGAAGTCCATAAAATATTTATTATTATAATCTGCATAATATGTTCAGTAAAAGGTTTTATAAATGGTCAAAAATTAAGGAATTATTTAATGATCAATTTTAAAAATTAATATTTTTTTTAATAAAAAAATGAAGACAAAGAAAACAGTTGTTTATTTTCTATTCTTTTTTAGGTAACCTGCACTGCAAAAAAAATGCTAAAATGCTATCAATTTCATATTTTAACCCCAAAACCTGATTACAATAAAAAATTAATAACTTGAAAAATTTAGTTAATTACTAGAAAATTCAAATGATTTCCTTAAATTGGAAATATAATAAATTAGTTTGTTTAAAAATAGAAACATAACCGTGAATTTAAACAAAAAAAATGCAATTAACTTGAAAGTTTTTTTTGTTTACAAAATTAAGATATTTTTAAGGACAGAAAATAGGCATAAAAAGTCATATACTACGTCATGCTAAGAAACTGTAATAAAAAAAAATTTCATTAGATTGCTCAAAATTCTAGTAAAAACGAATAATCGTAGAAAAGGGTAAATCCCAATTTTCTATACTAGTCTAAAAGAATCGCCAATCTAAATCAATTAATATTATCTCTGAACAAAAAAAACCATAAATGGAAATTGTTTCTCCGAAATATTTAAAATTAGATCTGGTCCAAACTGACACGTAACTTAAAAGATCATTTCTTGGAAACTTGCCTAAATTAACGATTGATTCATTAATAATTGCTCTGCTGCGAAGTCATTTCCCTTAGTTATTTATCATAGAGAGAGAGGAATAAAAGGATGGGCAATAACTTATGTTCCAAATGTTAAGAATTCGTAATCTACACGATAACGGTACTTTTTGGCATTTTTCTTTGCAGAAACAACATTAATTTGTCTAAGTAAGATCGAATAGAATTTCTTAAAACTGTTCCTTCAAAAAAGTACATCATTATTTTCTGCAACTTGAAACCATTTAGCTTAAAGATAATCCAATGCTAATAATTTGATTGCACTAAGCTTTCTTGACACAATAAAAAAAATTCTTCAACAATCCAACGATTTTGGACGATGAATTCTTGAACGATTTCATTAACTCCAATTAAAGTGAAAGAGCTTTATACCAAAAAAGAATCGAATTAATCAATCTTCTGTTCTGAAATGCGTTCTGCAAGTATACGTGTATTTTATGCTCTAATTGCTACTATATTTGAAAATTTTATAGATGCATCTCTGAACCAATTTCTTTTACCTAGTAACATAAGTCCAGTTTTATTTTTCAATTTAAAAACAAAATTTTAGAATGTGGCCGGATTTTTGGCAAAAAAATTAACTTCTATTTTTGATTAATGTTGATACATCATTTAATTAAAAATGATCAAAATTACCTGGACCAGATGAATATTCATTTCTTCATTTCAAAATGCTAGTAATTTAAGTATGTATCACTAAAAATGTACTATTTAGGATATTTTTTTACCAGTAATAACATCATATCCTAAAAAAATATATTAGAGGAAAATGTAATATTTTTTAATGAATAGGCAACATACAATACAAAATTCATGAAAAAGGCAACAATCTCATTTTTCGAAAGGAATTGAAGAAATATAGAGAGATCTGGTCCACATATAAATGCAGAGAAAGGTTAGTTATTTTTAATAACGATAACTCCTTGATCAAAATAATTACATATTCGAACATGAAGCCTTGGTTCCTCTTTTGATTTGTGTAACTGAGTAATTCATGAAGCCTCTAGAATTATGCGATTTCATCGCGATTGTCGTCAAATATAGTATGGTATTCTGCACAGTAATGAGGTACGTATCTGCTGTAATACCTATCTTACGATGACGAATAGATTCATCCAGCTGGGCTAATGAAATTAGAGTTGTCTATTCAAGTATATAAATATATTTCAGTACATATGTATTATATCGCCAATAACGCCGAATTTCAGTTTGGTGGCCAAAATTCTTTAATGCTTTTGAATACGTGGCAAAGCAATCTTGGTTCGTAAGCGGTCTATTGGTGACCGTTTTTTGATTGGTGGTCGGCGGGATAATAAGTATGTACAGATATTTCTAGAGACCACTGACTTCAAGTATTACACCAAGAATGATTATCAGCTGTAAGTTTTGAAGATTTCAGGGAACTATTTTAAAGGATAGAGTGAGGATGCGGGCATCGTAAAATATCATCCAAATATCAATAGTATAGGGTTAAGCAAGATACAAATTACCACTTTCAGAGGGCTCTAAAATGCGTTCAATTGATCCAAATGAGATAAGATTTGAACTATAGATTATTGAGATGATGCGCTTTACATTTATTAAATGAAAAATAGTGCTAAAGTTCACCATTAGTTGGCGTTGTAATACATATAAAACCATTTAATATGATTTATAATTTTTAAAGAGATGCATATCACCGGCTTCAAATCTGCTGATGTATCTGCGGGGATTGTCCATGGCAACAACATAATTGTTAAATGAAGTAAAATTAAAATTATTCAACATTTCTTCCTTCATTTTCAACAATATACTAGAATCAGAGAACTATATTTTTTATAGATGACCGGAGTCAATCTGCCTTTTGTTTGTTGGTTCTGGCAGATCAATTTCACCAGCAGAGATTTTTCTTACAATTTAGGCAGGACGAACAGAGAAGAAACTAATATTCGTGCAGAATCCACTTTCTTTCTATCCAAAGCAAAATGATAATAGACATGCTCTGTAAAGCAAATTGTTCCACATTTTCAATACCTGCAAATAAATGCAATTGTTTTACAACGCCATCTATTGGTGAATTTTTGTACTATTTTTTAATTAATACATTTAAAGAGTATCATAGAAATAATATGTTATTCACATTTTATCTTATTTCGATTAATAGAATGCATTTTAGAGCTCTCTCAATTGAGTAACATATTTCTTGCTTACTCTCTACTTTCTCTCTCGAAATAGCAGCAAAAGTAATTTCAATTTCTGTAACAAATGAAAGTAATTCATCTCTTGAAACAGATAACATCGCTTCATCCTTTCAAAAAAAAACAATGTCTTGATAATACAACATTCATATTCTATAAAACCTTTTGCCGCCCTTTTTTTTCAATCTTTCCTCAACGCTCGACTCTCAAGTTCTTCAGATCTTAAACTTTTGCAATGAGTGTTTTTTTTTCTTTTGCTTCCTCTAGTTATGTAATAATTTGAAATCACAAATCCTTAGAATATGAATGTTAATCATAATAAAATGGGGCTATAATGATTGAAATTAAAATCGCTTCACTGCTATGGTGACACGACTTTTGATCATCATAATCAATACAGATGAGGTTCTGATTGAGTGCTGTTCTGGAAAAATATTGATAAAAACTGAAATATCTTTAAATGGAAAAAATAATTCTTTAAATGATGTTTTTCTTTACTGTTTAAGTTTTCTAAATCCCACGAGGCTATCACAAAAAATTGGATTAATTTCCTAATGCACCATTAATTATTTAATGATTTCATAAATACATAAACAAATAATTTAAGGTAGTTTTGAAACCTGAAAACCATATTAAATTGCTGTAATAAAGTCTATCTTAAGTAATAATTACATCAGAGAAATAACTGAAAAATACTCTCCCAATTGATTATTTTATTCAGAATTTATCTTTTTTACTCATTAATTTAGTATAATGCAGTTAAAAATTTGTTTCATTTAGTTATATCGACGATCTGATCAAAAGAAATTCGGAAAATTTTGGAACGGTCCTTAGAATTTTGAACCATGGATGAATGAAGAGGACTGTCTGCACTATTTTTTGACTACTTTACTACTTTGCATCGGAGCCATCTTTCCTCTCCGAAATTCCTCATCACATCAGCGTGAGAATGTTAACGTGCACCAGACCCTCTTATTCGATAAAATGGGGCTTCAAAATTTAAATTTCCGGCATAGGAACCCAGGCAGTTCTTAGAATCTATCCAGATCCATTTTAAAACAAACACAGTGTGCAATAAATACTTCTATTGCTAAGAATTAATCCCCATTTCATTCTTTTATCATATCAGTTTCTTAAAAGCATAGCACAAATGGTTTCGAGAAGGTTTTTTTTAAATCACTAATGTGAAAGCTTTTGCAGTAAGCGTTTCAAAATATTTCTTGAATATTTATGATTTTCTTTGAAATTTATAAAAAAAGAAATTAAGGCAGAATTGAAAGTTTAATTACAAAAATTATAATCAATTTTCTTAAAAAATCATTGGTAAAAAGCCTTTTTGTAAAGATTTCACTGTTTTAAAATCTCACAAATAAAAGGGAAACTATACATCTGTTGCTAAGAATTAATCCCCATTTCATTCTTTTATCATATCAGTTTCTTAAAAGCATAGCACAAATGGTTTCGAGAAGTTTTTTTTAAAATCACTAATGTGAAAGCTTTTGCAGTAAGCGTTTCAAAATATTCTTGAATATTTATGATTTTCTTTGAAATTTATAAAAAAAGAAATTAAGGCAGGATTGAAAGTTTAATTACAAAAATTATAATCAATTTTCTTAAAAAGTCATTGGTAAAAAGCCTTTTTGTAAAGATTTCACTGTTTTAAAATCTCACAAATAAAAGGGAAACTATAAGTATTAGCGATAAGAAGTGTATTTTTCTTCAGATTATTGCAAATAAAAAATCCCTTAAAACCCAGGAAAAAAATTTGAAAATCGCCATTTTTATTTATAAGCAATTTTTTTTCAAAAGAACTTTTAAAGTTTATGAGATTCTAAGATTTTAGAGCTTTATTTCTTTTTAAACGTGCATTCTAATGCAAGACCATTAAAAGTTCTCGAGGGAGACTTACTTTTCAAAGAAAATTCTTTAACAAAAAAATGAGATTTTTTTATATACTTTAACTTGAATACCTTATTTAAATCATCATAAAAGGCTGTTAAAATATTCATGTGAAATTCAATGATTTTCCGTTTAGAGAAATCCAGAGTTCGACTTTTATTCTAATAAACATGTAAGGAGATCAAATAAATCACTTTTATTTTCTAGTCTCATTCGAAAATGCACATTTTTTAGCTTAGTTTTTTCTGTTATATATATAAATGTCTCAAAAGATTCATGCTTATTCAAATAAAAATGGAACTAGCATAAAATAAAGGTATAGTTTTTGAAATTCGACTTTCTTGTGAACACAGGCAACAATAATTTAGAGAATAAAGTTTTTTTACTATTACATTCAGCTGTCCTTTCATTATTCATATTCATTTTATCTCTACTCTTCATAATATTTTCATTTGTTTGTACTTATACTTTTGCAATTTGCTGAAAAAAAGTCTGTTTACGAGGATGTGAACAGACTACGGTTTACTGAAAGAAAATGTTAAAAGAAACAATAAAATTTTAAAATACTCTTTGTTAAGTTTATTTTAAATTTGTTTGTGCCTTCTCTAAGTAATAACTTAATGAAAGACGGTGATAATAAACTAATGAAAAATTATAATTAACGTAGTTTAAATTCGTATATTTTGTCTAATCAGTCTCTTACAATCCAATTTAATAAAACAAGACGATAGACAATCAATAAAAAAAATTCAAGATTTTTTGCTTCGGAATTCTTTTTTAAACTTCTATCTATCATTCTCACAATATTTATTTCGTGTGAAATGTTATTTGTATCCCTATTCATCGCTGAATTACAGCATCATTTTATATCGATATAAATGTGTAAAAAGTATATTTTTTTATTTGACTGACAGAAAATAATAAAACTCTTATAGTTTGTCTAATAATTCTCTTACAATACAATTTAGAGAAACAATACGTTGAACAACCAATAAAATATTTCAAAATATTCTGCTTCACGTGTTCATTTTTTAAGCCTCTATCTCTCCTTCTCGCAATATTCATCTCATGTGAAATATTATTTGTATCTCTGTTCATCGATGAATTTAAACACCATTTTATATCGATAAAAATATGTAAGCAACCCTTTTTTCATTTGATTGATAGAAAATAATAAAAGAATGAACAATAATGATTGGGTTGTTATTATAGCAGAAATTTCGAAGAATTTTGGAGTATTCGAATATTTGTACAGATATGCATTCAATGAAAAGAAGAAATTAAATTTTCTGTAGGAATATCATATATCCCTGAAAGATAAGTAGTTGTTGTTATAATGGTTTTTAAAAAACCATTGAAAACAAAAGTCAAGACCGGCTGGAATTTCTGTTTTCTGCCACTTGATTTTTTTTCCTTGAGGAAATTTTAAAAAAAATATATTTATATATCTGAAAACCTATTAAACAAAAAACTCTTATAATTATTGGGTAATTTATAAACTTTTCGTGCATATTTGATTTATTTAAAATCAACCATATTCCATGATTTTCGAAATGAGGCCAACATCCATTCATTATCTACATTTGGCCTGCACTTCAACACAACCCGACTGCGCCCAATTTTTGGATATTAGAGAAAACCCAATTACTTAACCCAATACGAGTGAAATTTTTGATAACTCATTGCCCTACGAAAAGTAATGAGTGGCATAATTACATTTATGTGAGCATAAGGATTTCCTTTTGTGTTTTGGAAACTCAAAAATGTAGTCGTAGGTATCTTACAATTCCTTAATATTAGAATATTTGCTGTTATATAAAGAAAGTGAAAACGAGCCAACCTTTAGCAGGCTCGTTTTCAGACTAGGCAAAGAAGTGCTAAGGATTATTCCCTTATTCTGGAAGTTAAAGAGAAGAACTTACAACTCAAGAGTAAGATCTTGTACGTTTTGAACTGAAGATACGGTGACGAATATGGTAGATTTTGGCTATAGCAGATTATCCAATGGTTTCATAAATTGATCTTAGATAATTCGAAAAAACGAATAACTCTACATTACTCAGAAAATTATCTATAGAGATCACAAGATTTGAGCTACAAAGCATAGCTAAACTGTTCATAACGATATGACGCATAAAACGTGAGTTTCTTTTAATACAATTCATTTTCTGGATTCTAAGGCAATCTGGAATAACCCGGGGTGACGCTTTTAGTATCAAAAGGATCTGTTATCAATGTTAGGAGAGCAAACACTATCGGGTTGATTTACAGCAATATCCCCTGCCTGCTATTGATCGAGCCTTAAACAAAGAAAACGAACTTTTTCCTTCCTTCCTTCACAAACATAAACTAACTGCCTCTCACCCATCCTAATTAAACTTACCCCCGCGCCCTCTATAGTCCGGATCTATAATCCTTCCCTTTCCCCTTTAATCCATAAAACCTTCTAATCCCGATCCCAATGATTTTATTCCCAAACCTTCCCTAAAGCAACACTCTACAACAGCCAAGGGGGGAATAGCCCGTAGGTCTCGTCTAAGGAAAAAAAAAGAATAAAAGTATTCCAACAAAGAAATGAATTTCATGGGGATGGAAAAGGGATGGAAGGAGTATATCGAACGACAAAGAGGGTGGTCGGTGGGGTTGGATGAAAAGGTAGATGCTGCTGCGTTTACCCATGATGCACCATTCTGTGAAGAGGGTAAGGACGATTCAGGGTCAGAGATGTGACTGGCCTGGATTTCATCGATTTTCAGGAGGATGGAAAAGGGGGAGGAATGAAAAGGGGGGCTTCCAACCCCCCGGCAGACAGAAGATCGCTAGACAAGGAGCAAAAGGGTCTAAGAGAAGACTTTTCAGGTTGAGGTAATGGCGGCTTCCAACAGTTTCGGGTTAGAAACAAAGAAAAGCCGCGAAGTGTAGGGTGTAGGGGGGCGTTGAGCTACCTGTGCGAGAGGGTTTTCCGAAGAAAATTGCAGAAGGGTGGTATTGCGGAGGCTGAGATTGCGATGGTGGGGTTTTTGCTTTGTTTTTTGGTGCTTCTTCAGGGATGGGGTTTTGTTTTTGATGGATGGCCATTGCGGGAGAGTCATTTATCCTTTTTTTGTGAAAGTGTCTCGCTTTTCAACGCTTATGCGCAATTTCGTATAAAGAGCTTGCTGGAAATAAATAAAACGGGAATGATGTGGGAGATGAGGCTGGGAATGATTATTTTACTGGATTGTTTTTGCTTAGCGTTTGGACATTTTTGACTGGCGATGGATTGTGGAGGGTTGTTTTGTTTGCGACATGACATTGTAACTGAATGTTTCTGGAGTGTAAAAGGAGCCATTTGTCATTGAGAGACTTGTTTTCCTCTTTGTTTTGCCTTAAAGAGAGCGAGAAATAAATAAATGGGATACAATACAATGATTGTACAAATAATTTTCATTAATTGTCGATTTGTATTCTTTCGCTAAATTTTAAATGCCAACGGCAATAAGCATGAAAAATATATAAATGGGAAAAATAATTAATCAGCTCTTTGGTTTTTAGTTGTAAAGCCTTCTCTTGTTTTTGAATAATAATTTCTGAATTAATTTCATTTAAAAGCAAACATCATTTTATTTGATCATTTTAACTTTTTAATAGTCTAATTAAAATTATTTAGGATATTTTTATAATAAATAGCTAAAATAAATTTCGAGTCTTTCATGTATTTTCTTCATGAGGGTGCTTAAAAGTGCTCTCATGAGTATTATGATATCCAATCACAAATCTGTAACAAATATAAAGCAATTGATTTCTTTTTGTGAAGAATATACATACATTCATGCAGTTATTAGATGATTTAATTAGTTTTAGTATTTAATGCTTTAAATGTGAATACATAATAATTTTTACAGTTCAATATCAATACACATAATATCCTTAAAAGATATATAATATAAACGACGTTTGGTGATTTTATAAGATATATAAAGATGTGATTCTTCTCTTTTACATGAAAATTTTAATAAAATTACTGGGAAAAATTAAACCTCCAGAAAATATATTTTATTTATTAATGTGACCATAATTATTGGTTGTAAAAAAAACCGCATCTTGAAATTATGCTATGTAAAGGAAATAATTTTCAACATACTTACTATATTATTTACAGCTGTATTTTAGGAAGCTGAAATATAGGCTAAGGCTTCGGTTTCTTTTTTTCGACAACACTTACAACAGTTATAATTAAATCAGATGTTCTTTGAATAGAAGATCACTGATTGTGCACTGTGGAAAAAAATAACATATTTATAGATATTACATGCGCCATTGGGGAAAAAATTAAGGAATGCCGTATTTTTCCCTATATAATTCAACAACATCCAAGGCTCTATTGATTAAAAAGATGTATGGCTTATTATGATGTTTAAAAGCTAATTAGAAGGACATTTGACTTTCTAAATGATGATAGTCCGATTATAAAGATGATATGCTAACATCACGCATGAAAGTTGTTAATTCAGAGAATGCAATTATTAATATTAACATCACTATTAAAATAAAACTTTGTCATGCAAAAATAAGATAATTGAAATGTACAAGTGGATCTTTTTAATTACGTAACACTAAAATAAGACTGAAGAAACAAAACTCAAATGTTCTGTCTTAAAACTTAAGATATATACCTTTTTCTTTAAATTTACATACACAACGAATCTTTCATGAGATTCTGTGTGTGTGTGTGTGTGTGTGTGTGTGTGTGTGTGTGTGTGTGTGT
>JAOUZG010008059.1:1264750-1334081 GCA_026289955.1 Argiope argentata | reverse complement strand
GTGTGTGTGTGTGTGTGTGTGTGTGTGTGTGTGTGTGTGTGTGTGTGCGTGCGTGTTAGAGTGACTGACGAATTTCATATTAAATACACAAGCAAGCAGATTAAATATTATTCAGAGTTTTCACTTTAAAGTCTGATATTTTGCTAAGTGATTTATTGCCATAACTTTTCAGTGCTTAATTAGAAGAAATGAAAAATTTGCTTCTTTTATCTTAAATTGAAATTTGTTTCAACTGATTCAAATTAGTATAATGATACTGAAAAACTATTTTAGGAAGAGCAAATTAGGCATCCTATTAATAAAATTTGAAAAACAATAGATTTCGAAATAATCCCTTTTCTCTCCCGCTACAAATACTTAGTAAATAAAATTAGTTTTGTTGAGATACACTATCTTTTCTTTTATTTTTGCTACGACGTATTAAAATTAATTAATTATTTTGCATAATTACTGTGGTAAAACCTCGTTTAAAGGCAGTTTTGTTACCTCAGGGATTATCTAGAATAAGATAAGATAGAATAAGATATCTAGAAAGCTTAATGCTACATAGAATCTACATCATCATTAAGGGTTAAGGGTTACATTCATCAGCATTTTTTGTTTATATACGTCATAGGCTATATTATATCACCTTTCCTTTAAAAAATTAAATAAAAATTTATAAATTAAATTTCGAAATTAAAAATTAAAAAAATTATTAAATTTTCTAAAATTAGAGAAGTTAACTGTCATAAAGACATTAATTTTTCAAATTCATCAAAATTCTACAAAATGATAGTTACAAAAACAAGCATGTTGCCATTCACAAATAAGACAATCAATAATCATTCTCATGGTTATATGCAATTTTAAAAGAACAAAGCTATTTTACTATTCTTTCCCGCGCTTCAGCGGAGACGAGAGAATAGTGACTCGATAGAAATGTTACAAAGTAACAATCCCTGACCTTGCGAGTTTATCGATTACTAATATACGAAAGCCAAGACTTTGTCAAAGTCCGAAATACTGCAGAAGATTCTGGAGCACTAAGCTGTTAACGCTTTTCTTTCCCTTGATTTTCCTTTTAGTTGCATTACATTTGTTTTTGCTGTGCCATCAGCATTTGACCTGTTTATTCGGGAAAAGATAAATTCGATTTTTACAGCCGGATAGAAATAGGTCAGTACCGTGGCGGATTATAAATTTGGACATAAACTGCATCTGTTCGAGAAAAAGAACGTAAATAACTAATTGTAGATGCTGAAAGAAATGTTTAATAGAAATTATTTTATTCAGCTAATAGCTCATAATTCATATCCAGTTTCACAAAAACTTTTGAACAAACTTTTGAACAAATGCTTTTCTGGATATTAGAATTACTTTGTTATTATAAAACATGGCTTAAAGAAAATTTTATTAAATCATTGATTCTATAAAATAAACAAGATGCTTAACTTAGTAGAACCAAAATTAGAAATTCTTCAATTCATCTAATGTAATCTTATCTTGGACTTCAATTTCTTTTCTTGAGATTCTCAAATTATTCATTTGTGGGTATGAATTTTTTGTATTCACATGTATTAAAATATGAATATGTTTAAAAACATTTTCAAATAAAATATGTTATATTTTAAAAATTAAAAGAAATATAATTTTTAAAAATTTCAAAATATTCCAAGCAAATTAATTTTCATGTTTTAATTGTTTTTTTTAATTTCTTAATACCATTATAAATTTACTTGGGTCAAATCTTTGTGGGATTTTGCAGTGGCAATTAAATGCTAATTTTTAAAAAAATATATTTTTATGTGCACTATTTGAATTTTAATAAGAATCCTATGTTTTCTGAACTGAAATTGACTTTTAAATATCTAAAACATGTATAACCTACAAAATACAAAATGTATAACCTATTTTCTTTTAGTGTTTAACCAAATTCTTTACAATAAATTTTATGTAATTTCTTTAAAAGTTAAGGCTATTAAACATTTCAAAAGACAATTTAATCTAATTACTATATCATTTTGAAGAAAGTCAATAAAATGTACTTTTTAGTTTGGGCAATGCAAATATTCGTTTTCTTAAATAGTAAATTTTATAACCTTATTTTAATAAAATATAAAAACATATTACATAGTAATTAATAAAAATAAAATTTCTTGTTTTAGTGTACTTTTGCTTTTTTCAAAATCAACAGCCCCCTTAAAAAATGATTTTTATCCCTTCAATTGCGCAGGTTAGGTATTAAATCTAAAAAATATACTTGATTGCCTATATTCTTCCGATAATAGGTAATATGCATTTTCTCTGATCGGGTTTCCCCATTTATAATAAAAAAGCACAGTTTAAAGACAATTTCATTAGATAATTGATTCTTTAGAATGGAAAAGGTGCCTCATTTCATATAATCAATGTCAGCAAGATAATAGGAGGATTTTCCTCAAACCATGGTGAACAATCTGAACTCGGATTTAATTTCAATTTTAAGAGAGAAAAAATCAATTGGCTACTGAATGAAGCTGGAAAAATGTTAGATATTTTATATATTTAAAATAACATGATATTTATTCAATATCACGAAAATTCATGATTTTTTCAATCAGAGCAAATAATTTCTTTTTGTTTGTAGATATGAGTTTTACCAATTTGTAATAAAACAGGAATTAAAACTATTTCATTGTATCTTCCCTTTTGTAGAATAAAGGGAATTTTTTAAGTCGAAAACTCTAAATCAACAGAATAAGAATTTCCTTAAATCATGTACATCAGTCTAAACTCGAATTTAATTGTATCATATAGGGAAAAAAATCAAATAGCCACTGAATGAAGCTAAAAAAATGTTAGAAAGGTACTTATTAAAAAATATTTTATGCATCTAAAAGCATATGATATTTATCCAATATTACGAAAATTCCTTATTTTCTCAACCAGAGCGAAAATTTTATATTGGTCTGCAGATATGAGCGTTGATCATTTGTAATAAAATATGGTTTTAAATACTTACATTATATTATTAATTTTGTAGAATAAATGGAAAATTTTACGTCTAAGAATCTAAGCCAGCAAGATAAGAATTTTCTCAAATCATGTAGAACAGTCTAAACTCGGATTTAGTTGCATCTTGCTGGGAAAAATCAAATAGCTACTGAATAAAGCTGAAAAAGAAATGTTAATTACTTTATATATGTAAAAGTACGTAACATTTATAAGATAACAAAAAAATTATGATTTTCTGGATCAGAACGAATAACCTCTAGTGTTTGTTTGAAAATATCATTACTGTCTACTTATAAGTAAAAGGGAATTAAAACCATATCAATAGATGGTTAAATGAAATACTTTACTTCGAAGTACCAACATTAGCAAGATAAGAAGAGTTTCCTCAAGGTATGCTTTGTGATTCGAAGCTCGGACTTGTATTTCTTTGTATCGAGAAAAATCAAATAACTGTTGAAGGTCTAGAAAGAAAAACAAGTGTTAAAAGAAATGATTTATCCCTCTAAGAGCGCATGACACGTATCAAATCTCTCCAAAATCTTCAATCATGTCGATTTTCTAGATCAGAACAAATAACCTTCCAGATGTCAGATCAAATCCTGTGGTTTGAAATAAAGTTATACTCTATACTCTCGGCATCTATAAAAGACATTTTGAAGCTTGGAAAATGGATCGGCATTGTTTTGGGGGTACCTCCATCAAAATAAGGGGTTCTTCTAACAGACAATCTTTTATGGGCTCTAGTGTTTCGGACGGAAATCCGATAGACCTATTTTGAAAGGTAATGTGAACCTTATTGATTCGGTCTGCTTCTTTCTCTACGGAGGCTAATGATAGAGCCGTTGTGTTCGAATTGTTATCCGATAGACTGTGTTTGGGGAATGCTTAGAAAATGTTCGCTTTGCGCTGTGGGGAATACCGCTTCGCTAACTTCGAACAATGTTCTAACTAGAGATTCGGATCTAAAGACTTTAGCCCCCTCCCAAAGCCCCCATCCCGAGCCTCCCCCCAGAAAGAAGTGCGGTTCGAATTCCAATCTCCCAGATATGCTACTGCCACGGAGAAAAAAGCAAGCAAACTTTTGTTCTTCCTTAAGTTCGTTAAAAGTTTCGTTGCTGTGGGTTGGGAATGATCGGGATAATCTGTATTGATTCTCATCTCTTTTGGAAGTAAAAGTTATCTTGAATATATACGAAAACTAGACCCCATTATTGCCTTAATGTAACTCATGTAAAGAGAAGAATCAAAACATTTCGCTTGATTTTCAGAACGAAAAAAAAGAATTATTATTCAATAATTTCAATATGAGTCACTGAATAGATTAGCGTGTCTCATAAGGCTATTTCCTATTTCTAATACGAAAAGAATACATAATATTTACTGTTTAATATATTATTTTGCAATATAAGAACCCTCTATTACCTTCTCCCATCTCTCAGAAAGCCTCAATATGCCTTCTTTCAAAATTGTTGTCTTTTGGATCAGAAATAATCTTCAAGTTGCGTTTTTACTTCACTGGGTGATTTAAAGCGCTTATAGAGAAAATAAATTTTTAAAGACGGAAAAATTAATAATCAAGTAAATCAAAACTTGAAGAGTATATAGGATATGGTATAACATCCCAATCAAACTGTAAAAGCTTTTCTCTGACGATTAATGCAGTATCTGGTCCCGCATTGTCAAGATGAAAAACAGTGCCTCGTCGGTTAGTTAATTCTTTTTATCATGTCAGAACATAATGTTATTTTGGGAAATTAAGTTTCTGTCGTCAACAAAAATCCGTAGGCGTAAATTTAAAAAACCCGTAGGCGAAAAATTAACATTTTATTATCTGCACGAGCATTTTAAAAAAATTAACTTTTAATAACGTGTTGCCAAAAGTTCTGAATAAAAAAAATAATAAGTTAATGACTACAGCAAATAAAACCTAGAAAAATGTCACTTTGAGCAGGTAATTATATGAGAGGAAATAAATAGCAAATGTGATATTTTTTAAATATTATGCAAGACAAAGTTTTTTTTATCGTTTGCTGTACTAAAGCTACTGAAACGATTAAAATGAATAAAAAATATAATTTAACTTGCACGAGCACGTGATGCTTAACAGTTCAAGAAATTATGTTCTGACATGATACATTGAAATATGCATAGCATATTTATTTAATTTTAATCTTTTAATTGCTATTTCAGCTTTCAATTGATCCAATTGATGACAGATTTTCATAGAATTTATTCTGTTTCACCTTAAAGAGGGAGCTTTTAAAATATTATGGCTTTCCAATCCCATCAAATAGAAAAAAAAACATTTTGGGGGCACAGTAGGGTGTACAAATCTCATCAACACTATTATTATCATGCCAGAACATGATATTGCTTTGGGAATGAGGTTTTAAATAGGCGACAAATAAAAATTTCATTATCTGCACGAGCATCTCAAAAATCAGCTTTTAATAACGCGTTGCCATTGCATTTCTAAAAGCTCTGATTTAAAAAAAATAAGTTAATGACTACAGCAAGTAGAACCTAGAAAATGCCATGGCTTGTCAAGAAATTATGTTCTGACATGATATATGGAAATATGCATAGCAGATTTCATTTTAATCTTTTTTTAAATCAAAATTTTTTTGTTAAAATTTACTTAATAATTAAAATATTGCTTAATACATCAAAATATAATCAATTAGCTTGTAAAAGGACGTCATAACGCGATTTGTGTTACCAATCACCTGATTCCCCTAGAAATAAAAATACTTCCATGCTTAGTCTTTCTAATTTAAAACTAATAATGCAGGAAACTTTATCTTATGATACTCTTTTAATTAAAATGGAAACATAAGATGGCCCAAACGATTTTTTTAAACTCATAAAAAGTTATTTTCTCTTTGATAAAATAATGACGCAAAGTAAACATTTTTAAAGATCATACAAATTTCATTAAGCAAAGAGAATGGTAACTCCAACGCAGATAATTAAAAAGGTTTAAAATTACTGATATTTACATTCTATAAGAATGGCAATACTCGTATAAGATTATCATTCCAAGCATGAAAGCAATTTTAAAAAAAACAACTCAATTTATTTAATTAATTACTAAGAAACCTTCTGATAAACCTTTTCTTATGTTTCAAGTTATTTGTAAAAAAAATGAACCAATTCTATTATGTTAAAAGACATAAATTTATTAGCTGAACAATTTAATGAATGAAATCTGGGATCCTTAAACATGCTATTGACAGATTTATAGATCTTGTTTGTATAAGATTTTTTTTCGATACAATCCTATATCTGGAATAGAATTTTTACTGCATCTGGTACTACAAATTCCCCATAGAACTACAATTTTTTTATCAATAACAAAATCTATTTAAACCTTTAAAGAAACCATTTTTATAGTCATGGTATGTTGTAATTTTTATTTTTTGGATTGTGATTATTTTAAGAAAAATTATCCATTCAGTTCATAAGATAAATCAGATTATTTAATTAATTTGATTTATTAATAATTAAGGAGCAAATTAAGATACACCATTTAGTGAGAGATAATGAACTGAAATATCTAAGTTTCTGTCTGACTGAAAAATTTACCAGCGCTTATGCCAATCTACATGACTTCATAAAAAGATTAATTAATATGGCGGGAAACATACTTCTTATAACAACCCTAGAAAGGCTTAATTAAATGTCGTGAAACCTTTAGTAAGACTTACCTGGCGCTTCATAATATTTGTGAGAAAAATTTGAAGAACATTCTTTCAGTAGGTTGGATTTTAATTACATAGAAACAATTTATTTAATTATAACGCCATTCTTAATTTGTAAAAAAATAGAACTAACATTTATACTAGCACTAAATAGATGATGCAATAAACAGCGCCCGAGACACAAGTAATATTGATGTAATATAAGAAATATAAGATGACGTAATAAACAAGAAACAATTCCTAAGAATACTATAGTTTTGAAAAAAAAATTTATGCATTCAAAAATACCAAAATTAAAAATCTCAGTGTGAGATTTTTATCTGTGATAATGATGTCTTTCGACCGTGCGTCATATTAAAAAAAAGTGACAGAAAATAAAATAGGGGAAATGAAGATGAAGAACTGATCGAAATAATGTTAACATTTTTTGTTTCAATCTTTGTAAAATGGTTTTCACTACACGATGCGTTTTGCAGCAGAAAATAACACTGTAAGGTAGTTTGGATATTCAGCTATCACTAACGTACGAAAAAGTTTACAATATTTACTAAATCGTAAAATAAAACTATTTTGCAGTGTGTCGTATATTTCTGTCTAATGATACCTTATGTCTATATATGATGAATAGTCCCAGAGAAAAGGTTAGTGGTTTATCCTCTTTCCCTCTGGTCTAAAAAGTAATTTTTTAAATTTAATAATCATCATTTAATCTTTAACTTTTTTACAATGGCATCCCTTTCAGAAAATACTTTATTTTCTTCCCTAGAATAATCCCCACAATTAAATATAAAGTAAACGTCAAGATCCCAATGGACTAGATCGAAAATTTTATCAATTATAATTATCATATAAATAACTAATAAAAATTAAAACTTCTGTGAGTTTTAATTTTTCCACCGAAGATATACAAACGTCAAAAAGTATTGATGAATAAATTTGAATATATTAGAGAAAATAATTGATAAAGAATCGTTCATATTTCAAAGGTATTAGTTAAATTAGCATTTTCCCCTATAGTTTAAAAAAATTAATTTTATTGGTTGGAAAACGGAAATTTTATTTGCTGATAAATAATGATCCCTTTCTTTTCCAATTAAAAATTTCAATTCTAAAGTCTAGATTAGAGTTGCCCTTCATTATATTTTTCGATTTTGTTTTCTGAGCTCTGGAATATTTTTTTCAAATTAAAATTAAAATTTGTATGATTGATTCATCTACTGGAAGAACGACAGAAAACAAATTTAGAACATTTCTTAACAAACCACTGCCACCATTAAAAAAAGTATTCAAAATACAGGTTAATACAAATATTTGAAGTAATTGTGTACAAAAACATTTCATTATTATTAGAAATTTTTATTGATTTCAGTATCTCCTAGAATTCTATTAAAATTATAAAATAAAATCTGGATACAATAACGGCCAGAAGGAATCCATTTGTCAATTCATACTAAAATGTATTCATAAAATTACTAATGGAGAAATATTTTTTAACTTGATGAATAATTTGGAAGAAGTCAAATAAGTTTAGACGGAATTTTTTTAATTCTTTATTCGTCGAGCAAATAAAGTTTCAAAGAAATCTTTATGTTATTATTTGCTAAGAACTATTTATTTGTAGAGAAAAGTTCTTTTTTCGAAGATTAGACATCACCTAAAAGCAAATAAATTCCTATTAAAACTTTATGAATAGAATTTATACAAAAATGACACGGAATTTGCATAACTTTTTTAAGCTTTAAGTTTTCTGAGTTATTCTTTAGAAAGTGTCAAAGATGAAATGTTTTTGTTTGCAACGCAAAAACATTGCTCCTAATGCTAGAATGATTTTATTTATGAAAAATGTGTAGAAAACCATTTTTATTCAAGCAACATTTATGTTCATATAATTCTCCATATAATTTGAAAGAAATATACATGCATAAATATTTTTCTTCTAGAAAATGTTTTCCCTAAATGCTGCATAAAAGCAGCATACATTTTAAAGAATATTTTTTTCCTCTGCCTTTTTCTCTTTTCCAAACATTAGGCATCTGTTACAAATGCACGTTACACTGTAGGGGAATGCATAAAAAATGGAGTCTTGTTATCTTTCCGCTCTAAAAGATTTCTTCTAAAATTTTGCGCATAAGAAATAGTTAGAATATATCAAATCTGTATAACTTTTACATCGCTTCGAATTTGTTTCATCTTTTTTTACCAAACATATGGAAGAAAATAAAAAACGAGCTAAGATGTTTGAAATTCCATAATGCAGAAAATAATTCCAAAAATTGTTGCACAAATATTTATGTTTATGTAAAAAATGTATCTTTCTCACAAAATTGATGCTCAGGTGTGAATATATGATTTTGTATAAATATCACCAACAGAAAAAACAATACCGAATGCACTGCAACATATTGGTGTTGATTTGCTTAATATAAAATAACTAATTCATAATAATTTAAAAATAGTGAGAGTAGTTTAGTTTTATCACCCTACACAGATTTTACTTTTTAGTATACAAAGTATGCTGAGTATTATTATCATTTTTAAAAAATTAAAATTCGAAATTTTGCCGAATATTCATGTCTTGGATATTCTCGTCCATATAAAACTATTTTTGGAACTATATCTGTTTATATGTATCTTTGCGAACATGAAAAATCAAAGTCATTTTGAGTTAGGCAAAAGTACTAAATTTGTAAAAATTATGGATTTTAAGCCTTATCCATCGATAGGAATTTTATCAGAAGCAGGCAAATAAGATAAGTAGAAAACTCCAAGAGCTAGTTAGATAAAATTTGGTATTCACCTTTGGCACTTAAATTATAGATCTATATCAAAATTCGAAGACTTATTACTCATCGAAGACTTATCACTCATCTATCTGTACATCTTGAACATATCTATCTTGAACATAAGCGAGATAATGAAAAAATACATCCCCTTAGTTTCTGGAAGTTTGGTATTGCTGCAACTAAAATTGAAGTTTTGAAATATCTATTTCAATTACTCAAATAAAATCAATAAAATCCAAAAATATCAATTATTTATGTTCTTTACTGCACTAAGAAGTAGAAATTATAATAACTGGGATTCTTAAAAAAAATTGAGAATTATGCTCGCAGCTTTTCCCAAAGCGCAAAAATGTTATGAAAATTGAAGTCTTATTAGTATCTAGCAGTAGATACTCCCCGCTGTTTTAATATGAATTCTTTGCTTCAAAGAATATCATTTGTTTATTAAGAGCCAATTTTATAACACTCTAAATTTCCGATGCATACTTTCGGTTTAAAATATCTTTAATATGAAAATGTTTCCAATTTTTTTATTTTTTTTTTGAAAATTAACAGACTTTACATATTTACCGTCAAAAGTGCCTACTTCAATTATTTGCTGTTTACTAGAGTCTTAAAATTCTAGTCTAAAAACTATCGATAAAAGATGAAAGTCAGAACAACTGTCCTCTACTGATCACGAAAATTTCTGTTTTCGATGCATTAGATAAAACAAAAATAAAAATTCAAAGAAGTAAACATTTACAAATCGATTCAAAAGCTTAAAAGTTTTAAAATTCATAAGAACGCTTGTAGCGAATTACAGTCGTCCAGTGGAAGTTTCACTTGAATGCTCTAGACGCGTTAAGTACGGGAAAGAGGTTAAAACATTTTTTTTTACAAATCTCATCATTACAATGATGTATTATGGGTATGTCAATTTATGTAAATGTGAATGTTAAAACGTGAAAAAGCAAACATGAATTTAATATATAGCTTTTACTTCAAAATTGCAAATAAATATCTAATTTCTGACAATTTAATGAACAGAAAAGTGCATTAAGTCAAAACGCAAACTACATCATCTTCATTCTCATCTCTATAAGCCGAAGTTAAACATCAATCTCTGCTTCTTATTGATCCAAAAAATGTCGAAGAAAGATCAAGACCGCTGTTTTTTCTATTACTTATAAATCTTTAACGGAACAAAATAAACAAGCAGCAAAAATAAGAAATCTGTGGAACGAATTCGTCGAATCCTATATCCACAGAAGTCATTTTTAAGAAGAAAAAAAATAATAAATAAGCAAAAAAATAGTTCTATATTTCACCTGTCACTGTGCTGGATCTAAAATTGAGAACCAGAACATCGTTTTCCCATCGCTTTTTTTTTCGATCGAAATTCGAAATCCGATTTACAAGAAAGGAACCTTCTTTTCCGAAATCCTACCGAAAGCGAGCAGAAGATGGGGTGGAAGCCCCCCTTTAGTCCACCCTTGCATTCTTCCCTTTTCGAAGTCGGCAAATACTACATCCATGAAAGTCGCTTGCTACTCCATGTTTTTCCAACTCGCAAGGGGACTCCAGCGGAATAAAAAGCACTCGAATCGGGCTTTCGCGAGAGATTCTTTTTATGTGCAGGCCTGTCGTGTAGCCACGCGGGAATTCGAGCCTGGAAAGAGGAGAAAGAGGAACGAAATTCAATCAGATGGAAATGGCGGAATTGGAAGAAGAAAGTTCTATCGGGTTCATACTGATGATTTTGCAAAAGCATGGTAATGCAGTAGGTTCACTTGACGGCAGCATCAGGACTGAACAGTGCTTGCTACTGACTAGTATCAGTAACAAACAAGACTATGCTCCATTCGAACTTAGATATTTTTGAAAATATTTTGATATGCAAAATTTGTCTAAAATATTTTAAAAAATAAGCTCAATGAATGAAATAAACTGATCGAAAACACTGCAAGAGTTAAACTTTTAAAATAAATGCATTACTTCAGCAAGTAATAATAATACAAATTGTTTTATTAAAAACGTTTCTGAAGAGGTTAATGTTTACACTATATAAATTATATGTTTCAATATGCAATATATTTAATAATATTACAATATTTAATACTAATACTATTACAATCTATTTAATATTAATATTGTTACAATCTATTTAATATTAATATTGTTACAATCTATTTAATACTAATACTATTACAATCTATTAATACTATTAAAATATTTTAGATCTAAAAAGGTTAATGTTTACACTATATAAATTATATAAATTTCAATATGCAATCTTTTTAATACTACTTCAAAATTTAGATTTCGTATTGAATGACATCTTTCTTTATCATCAACTGGTGCGTCTTGAATATGGATCGTACTTCAAAATAATTAAATTTATGTCCATGATTCCCTGAAAGGGGTCTTTCTAATGCAATCGAAATCCATCGTATAATATTGCCATTGAAAACTTGAGTTTAAGTAATCTAACTGCTTGTATTCTTTTGCAGATAATATAAATGCATTTTACTTTTCTTTCCCGATTTTCTTAGTAAATTTAATAATTTCTTAGTAAATTTTCTAAGAAAATTTCCCGATTTTCTTAGTAAATTTAATAAAATCACTTTTCCTTTTCTTTCAACAATGTAAAGTATTTAAAAAATTAAATATTTCATGAAAAAATGAGAGAGGTTTCAATTTCATTGTAATAATGTAATTTATTTCTGAATATTAAATTAAAAAATTTTAAGAATAAGGTGTTAAAGATTAAGGAAAATATGCACAAAAAAAAGTACTATTAAAAGAATACTTTTAAAATAATGTAAGAGCCAGTTTTGTGTAATTATTTTTGATTGAATAGTTATCAAAAAGCGAAACACCAAAATCTCAATTAATTCTTAGTTCAATTTGGAGAAAAATCATTTCACTGTCACCTTCCATTATATATTTGTGCTAAATTTGATAGTTCCCAAATGGTTTTATTTAGCAGGACGTCAATGCATAGTCATACTCACATTATCTTTCATTTTTTGTAGAAATAGTATTAGCAAATAATACTGACTGCCCAAGAAAATTCCACTGCCTCGTCCTGTAACTTTGGAAGAGTAACAGCTATGGTCTTAAAAGTGGTATCTAAAAAAGTAAATAGGCCATGATGTGATGATACCATTTCCAGTTCTAACTGGGATAAAATTTTGAAGCAGCTATCTTATTTCAAAAAAGGATTAAGATACGGGAATATAGAGTTGCTCAACTTTTATGGCGATTTACATTACTGAAGATATTGTAGGACATGTCGCTACCATCAGCATTACACCGTTGGAAAACTTCTTAATAGATGGACAGGAATTCTTAACGTTTATCAATGGGGGTGAGTGTTGTGCATACTTGTATTGACGCCAAAAGCATATTTCATCCATCCACATCAGGTCTACGGTATTTTTCCTTTAGCTTGGCACCAGCAAAAAACGCTAAAGAAAGTTGGCAAAATTATATATTATTTGGCAATTTTTCGCTTTAAAATCGCTCTAAGAAATTTGGCAGAATTCTACATTATTCAGTGATTTTTCACTGGTGCAGACTGACGGAAAAGTACCAGGTCTACTAAGAAATTGGTTTGACGACACACACATACACATACATATTATATTATGAATGAATATGAAATTGCGTTATATGTGAAACACTTAAAATCCTTCAAAATAATGCCTTCAAATTGTTAGTCGTTAAGAATGAACCAGCCAAGAGCTACGGAATGTGACTTTTCTGCAGTCTTCCAGTCTGCTCGTGGAATTGGCGACCAAACACTTAGTGGGACGCCTTAGCCGAGTTTCGTGGAACTCATTCTATTTACAGGTACAAAATATATTTCGGTATTAACTCGGAGATGTTCTTCAACTTTGTAACTATATTTCCGAATGCTTTAATGTTTAGAGCACTTGCTTTTGAGATAAGAAAGTTAACTTCAATTTTTTCTCTTCATGGCGCTGTAAGAAAACCCCATTTTATGTGCGTAATTAATTTATTATATTTAGACAGGACACCTACGTTCACTGTTTCGATTTTGCAGTTGCTGCGTAGTGGTATTGAGGAATTCAATGGAAATCCTTATACAAAACTATCCATCAGCATAGTCATCAGTATAACCGAACGCAAAATTTTCTGATACTTTGAAATCGTTATAGTGTGTGGGGGGGGGTCATATTTCATATGTTTAATATTAATTTAAAAAAGATCATATGACAAATTTATCCCAGTTTTCTTGTTATAGATGCTAATTAAGCATAAGTAAGTATACTTAAGATACTAATTAAGTGTAAAGAGATTTTATACATTTTCGAAAATGGACATTTCTTTAAAAAATATCAAATTACTATTTTTTTTAAAGATTTACAATAAAAATAGGTATAACTTTCTTATTTGAAAAATATATGTAATATTTAACTCTCTCGAGCGATGAAATGAATACATGAATTATTCAAATGGCAATTTCATGTGAAAAGGATTTAATATCTTACAAGATCTTTGTTTATCCAAAACAATTATTTTTTTCCGTAGATCAAAAGACATTCCCTTACACATGACACAGTAACTGCTTCTCAAATCCCAGAAATTAGAGTTCCGTAAAAAATGTTCAGTTACATATTTAATTAATTGAAAAATATTTAAATTCCATTTTCTCAGCTATAGCTTCAGAGAATATTATAGAACAAAAAAAGCAAACTATCCATGTAAGATATATATATTGCTACAAACTTCCAATCATTTAAGCATTTAATAACCATTAAAACACACACAAAATAGAAGAAGATAAAACGATAAAAGAGCACAAAATATAATAAAATTTATTTTTATCACAATAATTATCTTTAAATAGTTTTTTAGATATAAATTTCAATATGATTTTAAACCCTCTTGAAAAGAAAAAAAAAGAAATTCTTATAAATTAAAAAATTTTATTTTCCAATAAATAAGAATTGAAGAGGGATGCACTTCACATATCATTCAGCAAAAAAAGGGCGCTAAATTGTCTTTTAAAGAATCACTACCTCTGTCTAGATCGCAAATTTTAATTAGAATATACCCCAAAGGAATCCTTTTGACCAATATCGATCCCGCTTCTTCAAGAATAATTCTCTTACAGACTTGAAGGATTCTTTTCTCTTGAAGTGTTCTAATTTTTCCAATAGTTTCTCATCGCTTTTCATTGGGAACATCTGGCAACGAAAATGAAGCTTTGTTCGCGCAGCTGCTCAAATGAATTCTCTACAATTAAGATTTTAATCTTTTTTATTGATCTTAAAAGTCGTCTGCTTTTTGATTCGCCATTAATAAAAAGGGAGTTTTATTTAACTATTTTTTATTTTTCATTAGAATAAAAGGATTTTTCTTCTCCGAGTTCGTAAAATTCTTTTGTAAGGACCAGTAGAATTATTCTTAATTATTCTGATTTTTTTTAAACGAAACTTGAAAAGTTATCTAGAGTACAATGATATATTTTCCACAATTTAAAAATACCAAATGTATTACTTTAAATTAAATGAAAATTAATTAATGACTTATTTAGTCTTTATTTCACTAGTTTTTGTTTTTATATTTCTCCTTATTATGTTCATCTTAAACAATAATTTTTTAATTAAAGTTAGAAGAAAGAAAGAATTAAGAATTAGAAGAAGGAATTAATTAATTATTTCTTTTAAATATTATTTTATCTAAGTGATTTGACTCTGATGATCGCAAGACAATGTAGGCTGCACTTTAATTGAAATCTATTCCCGCTCCACAATATTCTTGATTAATTATTACCTTGAACTGTTATTACAGAAAATTTATAAGTCCTAAAGGGCAGGTCAAAATTACCAATTATCATTACTTATTATCATTATGAATTTTGTTTATTTATTCTGAAATCTCTACATTAAGAAGGTATAATGTAATGTGAATTATCATTTAACCTGTAAACTCAATAAAACGAAACAAAATTAAGTAGTATTTGGATAAAAAACTGTTCAAAATATTTTAGAATTCAAAATTTATAGTTTGTTTTCTTCAGAAATAAATTAATATTTGAATTACGTAAAATACGATCTTGATTGTAAGTATATATTTAAAAAAATTAAGCAAAAGACGACATTGAATTTATTTAACATTCCATTTGATAATTCATTTTTTAATATAAAATGCAAGAGATCTTTCTTATTGCTACTTTGCTGCTAAATATAGCATTTCTTTCCATCCTTTAATCACATTTTTCTTTAAAAAGTGTTATATAAAAATTAACATTTAGTTTTCATAGCAACCTCTAAGAAGGGAAATTCTAGACTTCTACATACCCCTTTCCCCTCTCTCCCTTCAGTTGCTACGCATATACAAAAGTCTATCAATTTTAAGAAAAAAGTTATTATTTTTAATTTTGATCACTATGCATTCAACAAGAGGAAGAAATTGAAATCTTTGATAGAATTTCAGTCATGTAAACATATCATATGAACATTAAGCAATAATATAATAAAGTTGGAATATTAATTAATGATGAGGCATTGCATTCACATTCCTTTTAAAATGCAAAATTACTAAGCCACTCTCATAAGATTTCATATTTTATTCATAAAAAACATGTAAAAAGCTGTTATTATTCTATAAAACTCTGTTTCAATGCAAATTTCACCATTTAATTCAACTGAGAAGCTTTATTATGATAAAATAAAATTCTTTTTCTTATATTATCTCTACTAATATAAGTAAAGTCAATTCCTTCAATGATGTTAACAGGACTGAAGAGCTACAAAATTGCATACGATAAAAACGTCTAATCGCTAGTTCAATTCCTGAGATAATTAAAAAAACAAAGCCACATTTATTGAAATTCCGAAGATAACAAGCTTAATTTTTTTTCTGAGTGATTTATTTTAAAAGTTTTGCTTTAAAAGTTTTTAATAGAATGAAATTTCCATGCAGTATGTTTTTTAATAAGTTTGTAAAAGAAAAAAAGAGTAAAAAAGCCACCGTTTAATTTCTTTTTAAAATGTTAGTCCCTTTTATGTTAATTACCTTTTAATTGAAAAAAAATTGAAGTTGAAACGAAGTAATTGGTTTATGGATGAATGAAGTCATCGATTTTTTTAAAAATACAATTTCATATTTAGCATAATTTTCGTCTTTAAATCCATAAAAGTTTTCAAAAAAAAATCAATAAAAATACTGTTACTGACATTTTAACTGAAAATAAAAATAATTTAAATAAAATTTCAACATCTTGTGACATTTCTTCATTTTCCTTTTTTTAATTCTTGCTATTACGAAATATAATCAACATATTCCTAAATTGCATTTTTAAAATGCTAATTAATACTCTTGCTAATTTGCAAAATTTAAAATTATTCTAAGAATAGAATTTTTATTTTAGATTCTGATTATTACAAAAATGCGCATCGACGCATAGCACATAAATTTCATAAATCAATACGTGAAATGACATCTTAGCTAACGTTCATATTTATGAGACAATTATTAGGATTAAAAAGACATGTGAATATAGTTTTTAGAAATGAAATGCAAAATTTTTAATAAATGACTTACTATAAAAAAGTGAAGCATTTGAAGATTTCAATTACACTAACGCGTCTTTCAGAAATCACTAATAAATATTGCTTTTCAAAATAGGCAATTATTTTCCTAGAATTGTATCTTTTTAAGAAAATAATTGAGTATACAAATAATCAAAACTCGAATTTTACTCCGGAGTCCTTATTAAGAGTTTCAGTTTTCTTTCTGTTGTTCTGTTGCTTTAATTGCTTATTCAAAAAGGTAGAAATGTAAAGAGTGACTATAAGTAAAAAGCTTTTTTAATGTTTATGAAAATTTTAAATGAGACGACATTAAAATAAAAACATAAAAATGCAAGTTTATGGTTTAAATCTGTACTGCCAGTTTTGGGGAATTATTTTCGAATAGAATAACCTTTAACATACAGGAATTTTACCAATACATTGGAATTTTAATTGGAAGACAATTATTTGACCACTCATAGTAGTTTTAACATTAAATAAATCAAGACATCATGATTTTATGTATAGACAAAAATAATTACTTATTGTAATTCCAAATAAATTTAAGAAGTAATATGTTATCTTCTTTCAATTCGTTTATTTATATATCTAGAATAGCAGGTTTAAGACAAAATAAAAATAATTAATTTGTGTTGTGTCTGTTTATACAAAATATTAATTTTTTAAAAATATAAATTTGTAGTAGTTGCATTGCTCTATCTTCCCTTTTCGATTATAGATGGCGATGCCTAATTAGGTACGCATCCCATAGTGCATTGCGATTGAAAATATGATGAGATGGTGCTGTTCTATTAGAGATATGCTGTTCTATTCACATTAATATTGTCTTCGTGTTTTGTGTGAAATGTAATCCTTAAAGAAATATTCTCGAAAACATGGGTTCTCCTACTTCCGCTGCGTGGATTATAATGATCTTCATTCCAACACAAACTTAATTTTTCATTTCCTTTCATTAATTTTATTTAAGTAATGTTTTTAAATATGTGTCCAGATTTTTATAAATATAATATCAATACTCTAAAGAATATTGCAGTCCTGCAGCACTGATAGAGTATTTGAGATTCAAATTTTAATATGATTAATATAATCGTCACCGCCTTAAGCATAAAGAAATTAATACATTAGTAACCTTTTTTTTTAAGTTTTGCAAAAATTTGAACTGATATTGAAATATAAAAACGAAATTCAAATCGAAACACCTCGCAGACACTTTCCTACAAAGGGGGTGTTTAGCTATCCCAGCAGTTTGTCAACAGAATGAAAATCTTTCCAAAAAGAAAGAAAATAAAAAAAAAAACTCTTCACGCTCCAGCAGTTCATCTACAGGCGGGCTTCACTTTCATGCATTTAATCAGAAAGATCGTCAGTAACATCTGCATCTGAAGAGAAGCTGAAGAAAAAGAAAGAATAAATAAATAGGGAAAAGGAAGAAGTGAGCTGGTGGCTGAGCAAATATTATGTGGCGGGCGACGAATAGATTGCATTAGGAGATTGGATTTCGAAGATTCTGTATTGAATCGGATGGATTCTTCTGTTTGTCTCGGCTGAGTCATCAGGACTAACTGCAGCAACAGTTCCATTCACCAACTGGTGGTGACCGTTTTTGTTTGGGTATGGGCATCGAGTTTTGGAAGACACACTTTAATTTCGATGAACCCTTCACATATACTACACGTGGAATTAGTTTTGGGCTTAATACAATAAATTTGGTTGACAGTTCCTCGAATGTTTATAATTTATTACCATTATTTTGAATTTTATGGGTATAAATATATTTTATTAATAACCAGTCATTTCGGCAAGTGAATCTCTAATTTTGCTACCTGGACTTATTGAATCTATGTTCAATTCTTTTTGACTACAAATGAATTCAATTGTAGGAGACGGAAAATACTTTTAAGCAAACAGTAATACATCATGACGAATACTAAATTTAATACCAAGGCATTTTACCCCATTTTAGAGTCAATAAATGTGATGATTGTTCCTCATAATGGTTTATGAGTTAATACCAATATTTTGAAATCTATTTAATACCAATATATTGATATCTATTTAAAAACATTTTATTATTGACCAGTAATTTCAGAAAGTCAATCCATAACTTTGACTTTTTTTGGTTTGTTGAATCCATGTTCAATTCATTTTAACTACAAGTTATAGTAAATTTATCCTATATTTTTGAAGGGGCATAATACATTATGAATACTAAATTTGATAATCAAGGCCTTTTACCACAGGGCCAATAAGTTGTTGTAACTGTTCATGGTTTTTTTCCAATATTTTGAAATCTATGCAGAGAAAAAAGACTCTCTATTAAGAACTTGTAATTTTAGAAAAGGAATCCTTAATTTGACCTTTTTGATTTTTTGAATCCAAGTTAACTTCATTTTAAGTACAAGCTATAATAGATGATTCTATACTTTTGAAGGGATGTAATACATCATGATGAATACTAAATTTGATACCCAAAGCATTTTACCATACTTTAGAGCCAATAAATGTGACAATTGTTCCACGTAACGGTTCATGATTTAATTCCAAAAATTTGAAATCTGTATAGAGAAAAAGACATTCTATTCAAGACTAGTAATTTCAGAAAAGAAATCAATAATTTTTATTAGTTTAATCCATGTTGAGTTTATTATAACTGCAAGAGAATTAAAGGTAACGAATCTTATAATTTTGAATCGATGTAAAACATCATGTCAAATACTAAATTGATATCCAAAATATCTTACCACACTTTGGAGAAATATCATGCCCTCATACATAACAGATCTTCAGTGGTATGAAGATTTAAAAACAGTTCTGAAACGAGTCATAGACACCATTTCTTTGAGCTTGAGCTGCCATTTTTCCACTTCTGTTATGGAGGAAATAAAGCATTTTAATCAATTCTATTCGCTTTAGGAAACCAAAATGTGCAAATAATGTGTTTTATGTTCAATTTTCGCTTTGACTAAATTGAAATATCTGGCATTCGCAACTGGAATGATCACCTTATTCATCCATGCACACAAGTAATGAATTATTTTCAAATAATTACCTACAAGACTTTACTTCTTTACAAATCTAAAATCCCTCTAATCCTAATAATAAAATTTTTATGATCTGCAAATGGGTTATCTGAAGTCATACGAGCATAATAAATATTTAATATTCTTTATGTGATTTCAAAACTTAAAAATACTTTCGTTATGAAACTTTAAATATTTTTAGACATGAAAATACTTTACAAAATTGAAACAAATGGCAAATGGGTTATTAAGAATTTTTGAGATAAAAATTGAGAAACACTATTCTGAATGTGGCAAAGTTTGGAATTTAAAAAAAAAATTAGAAACTTCCTCAGATTAGATAAAAACACTGAAGTTTTGGGAAAATGCAAAATCAAATATCACGAAAATCGATTCCCCATTCCACTTTAGCCTGGATTCTTTTTAGCCAGTAGAGAACTTCTCTCAATGCAATTAAGTGCACAGTTTTTTTAGTTGAAATTAAAAAATATCCATTTTTCTTATATCTTATAACATTTCACAAAGTTTTCAAAAAAAAAAATGCATATATACCAGAATACCAGACAGAGTTATGAGCCCCCCCTCCGCTATATAGATCATTACTTTACTGATTTTACATCAATACCTGGCGTAAAACGTGTATGTAAGCAAGCAAGAGTTTCAGATCGCAGAATTTGGCGACTGCTATACAAAAGTAGGGCGATAAAGTCATTTGACTCGGTAGATGGCGCACCAAGTCACGCTGACGTAGTAGCTCGAAGTGAAATTTTAGTGTAATTTAGTTTGTTCTGTATCAAAGAAGAGAATCGTTGCTCGATGAAGCTTGGAATACAGAAGATTCGAGACGGAAAATGCGGACGATTTTCAGGTGAAACGTTGTTTAGAAGCAGCTAATTCAGATTGGTGGAATTTGTGCATCAACTGTATTTAGTTCTGTTTTCACGGAGCAAAGTGATAATTTTCTCACTGAAATGAAATAAAAATTTGTTCATGCCTTAACTAAATGGATGAAAATTCTTATGAACAAAAATTAAAAATAAGTAGAAAACCGCAATAAAACGAAGATTGATAAATATAGAATCTTCAAATGGAACGTACTGAAATCTTAGCAATAATTTCAATGATGTTATTTCAGGTGACATAACAAAACAAATACAATGAATTCTGATAAATGTGCATGTAATTTATCAACTAATTGCCCAGTGTATAAAAGAAATACATTAAATTTTGAAACTGAGCAGAACGGTGTATTTGAAATGAAATATATGAGCATGAATTGAATCCATTGACATTTAAACCAATAATGCTTGAGCAACAAGTATTTCTATTGTTAGTAAAATGTATTTTGAAGTTGTTATTAACCATAAACGTGAACGCCTCTAACAGTCATAGAGACCAAGCTAAACTATATCAATCTAAGGGCACCATTATTAATATAAAAAAAAGTATTTATACGATTTATTTTTGTTATGAATGGTTTTTTCTTGGACAACGCAGCATAAAATTTTCTGAATTTTAAAAGCATTCGCATGCTAACTAAGATTTTATTCTTTTGATATATTTGATGATGGCCTACATTTACTGACGTTCGATCATATTTATGAAGTTTCTTTGTGATTTTTTTTAGTCTTTGTGTAGTCTTTACCATACAGAATATTTCAATCTTTCTTGAAAGTAAATGATTGCATTCGAATCAATATTTTTTTTAAATTTTAGTATCAATATTTTTTAAATCTTGGTATCAACATTTTTTTAAAATTTTAATATCAATATTTTTTTATTTGTTTAAGAGATGTTATGATAATTTCTGTTTACAAGGAAAATGTCAAATTCAAAAATTTTCAAATTACCTGTGTTTATAATATTAAAACTTTTTTGACAGTTTTTCCTAGCAATTCGAAAAGCAGATCAGTTAGTTACATTCAGTTGTCGAAGGATGTCCTATGGCGATCCCAGTTAACAACAGATGGTTATCATATGACGTTTCTGGTCAACAAATTTGGTTATAAAAACGTCTTATGACGTTCGCGATCAACGGGTATGGTTATAAGGACACCCTATGACGTTTCCGGTCGACACGTAGGTTATAAGGACAACCTATAAGACTCCTGGTCAACAAGTATGGTTATAAGGACAATCTATGACGTTCATGGTCAACGTCTATGATTATAAGGGCAAAAGGTTCCTGAACAACAAATATGGCTATAAAGACAACTTATGACGTTCCTGGATAACAATAGTGGTATTATCGACATCGTGACATTCCTGGTCAACAAGCAAACGACGTCATGATTTTTCGGTCAACAAGAAGTTGAAAAAAAATATTGAAAAATCGATTAACTAGTCTTATCATCAATCGTAATTTGCTTCATATACAAATTTCAAAACTTTTCAGAACATTGATTTATTAATCAATAAACTAAAAAGGAGTAATTCCCTACTTTTTTCGACCATCATCTAAAATTGCGGGGTTCGTCTCAAAATTCAGCAGGCTTCAAAATAGGGTATTAACTTAATTATGCTCACATTTTAAGGTATGGTCATTCAGATGACGATAAGAAGAGTAAATAAAAAATATTCATAAATTTAACGCCAAATATACATAGATAAACGCCATAAGCAAAGCCAAAATTACGTAGAATTATATTAAAAAATAAGAATAACCATAAAAATAGAAAAAAAAATGTAAGCAATCCCTTTTAAAATACATGTTTCAATAAACTATTAAAACTTCTAATATTGTTTGAAATGAAACAAAAAGTGAATAAAATATCGTCGAGGAAAATATATTAAAAACTGGAGATTTCCATAGGCTGTAATGTTTGATGGTTGATAACCATTAAAAACAATAATTCTACGATCTTTTATCTCAAAAATCTTGCTTACTTTAAAAAAGAATTTACCTCAAAAGTTTGCGCCATAAACTTTTAAGTCCTTGAATCCATTTTATTTGGGATAGCGACAAATTAGAGTAGCCTAACTGCCTAATTTTATTAAATCATCCGGCTGGTGAGCAAAAAAAAAACCTTCTGAAAGCTGGATCACTGGAAAACTAATCAAAAGAAATGCGTGTCAGTCCTCTCGAACACACGAGTATAAAAACACCTGTGATACCCACACTACTAATATTTTTTTTCCTGTAATGGCCCGTGAAGGATCAAGAGTTCTTCATATCAGTTTGATCCTTTCGGTGAGCTACCATTTTTTTCCTCCGCCACTAATGTGTTTCTAGTGGACGGCTATTAGACATCGGTGTGATTAAGCGATTTCTGCACCCCGTATCGCTCGCCAAACGATTTCTGCAAGAAACTACCAGGAAAAGAAGAAATATCTTCACCGGGAAACAGATGGGGGGATGACGTTAAAAATTGACTCTGTCGAAGACACACCCAACCGATAAAGAACCAATCATTTACATATCAGCAGTGCCTTCACCCCCCCCCCCTTTCGAAAGTGACACCACCTGCCGGCGACATGAGGTTCTGTCTTTTAATAAAAGGGTGAGACTACGTTGACGAAGTTATCGTTTGCAGTTGTTCGAGCGAATATGGCGGAAAAAAAATGTTTTTTTTTCTTAAGGATGTAGATATATGAAAAGACAAGTTCTTAAATATGAAATATTACGAATCCAAGTTAACAAGAAGAATTCAACTTAACAACCAGTTGTTTTTGTTTTTAATGGGAAAATAACCAATGGCTTAGCATATCAAGACGTTACAAGGATGGCATCAGATTGTTTTGTTGTAGAATAGAATATTGAATCTACTATTTCTCTCATTTGTTCTGCTCAAACAGATGAATAAGAATACAGCAATCGAGCATCTTGCATCCTTAAATTTAAGATAAACATAGTTGAGAGTCAGTTCTATAGAATATAATCTATAATATTAGCTCATGTTCTTAAAGAAGGAAGGTATGAAAACTGTGAAATACCCTGACCTAGTCAAAGGCCATGCGGGAAACTTGATGGGGCCGTCGAAGAACAACCGCGTCTAGCACGAAGGAACAAACTACATTTGATGATATTGTATCCTAACATATAATAAAGAACTCTCTAGAGAAAATATATACTGGTACAGAAAAAAATAGAAGAATAAACTTCATTTTATATTACACATAAAAATTTGTGGAAAGTTAAAATTGCATTAAATGAGTGTTAACTTTTTACATTTGTAGAGAGCCAAATATAAAATGGTTGACAAAATGCCCTATTAAGGAAGGAAGAGAGAAATTACAATACTACAAGTCCTCTACAGTCAAATTTGACATAGTCGTTGGTAGTCAAGAATAATTAAAATGTAGTAAAACAAGACAAAGATCAAAACGAAATGACCCTGTAAAATAGAGATAGAAGGTACATCATAATTCTTTACATATTAAGAATTTTTTTAATTCACCATGTTTCAATAAGCGACTTTTGGAAATCGTCTTTACTTGCTGGACATAATGATTATATGGTCCACAACTTTTTTCCAAGGAAAAATTCCTAAAAGTTAATGGTGTATTATGAAATGGACTTAAGACTTACAATAAACACTTTTTGGATCAAAATTTCCCCTCTTATCCTTACGTCATCGTGGCTCTCAGGTCAAGGCGCAAAAGATTAAAAGATCAAAAGAATATTCGTTTTATTCTGAATACATTTGAGGTATCAAATTTCATAAATGAGATACTTTATTGATAAAAAAATTTAAGCCTCATATTTCTGGAAAATTAAGTTTTATTTCATCTTACAGAGCTAAAAATATTTTTTAAGTGCGAAATTCCTTTGTAGAAAGAATAATGAATGTCAAGCAATTCATAAAAGAATTCATTGCAATCAAAAGCATTATTCCAGGTGAAAATATTTTATCAACTAGTAATTCCTAACAAGGAATGTGAATATATAAACCCTTTACTGTTTATGATTTAATCCAACTATTTTTACAGATTCTAATGTCCTATTATCGCATCATGAAATATTTAACAAGAATTTCAACGACTCGTTTGGAATTGCAAAAGTTTTACAAAATATTGCGTATGAAAGTTGTTAGAATCTATTTAAAAAATTATTATGAATTTTTTTATGGACCTCGTTGTTAGAAATTGCTTGAAAGCATTAGAAAATATATTGAAGAGACAAGTAACAAAGATAATAGATTAAGAAATATTATAATTCAATTAAAACGTTCTATTAGCATAATAATTATTCAATTTTCCTCCTTATGTATTAATCATATAATGGAATTACTATCAAAAACTACTTAAAAGAGTTCCAGAATAGAATACTTATTTTAAAATGTTCCATAATCTCACTTCACAATTCTACTTAAAAAGTTTATTGTTAGAAATTAATTGTTAATGCTATTCGTGTTTTGAATATATTATTATTTAACTACTCATTGATAAATTAACATATAATAATCTATTAATAAATTTATGGATGAACATTATTTCATTTATCGCTGTTTCTTAAAATTTAAGTGAAAAGCGAGCACATAATACTTTTGCTCTTCTGGGGGAAAGAGTTCCATAATTTAAAAAATCAACAATTTTAAAACTATTTTTCCTTAGTTTTATACATGTTAGAAATAGGAGTGATTTTTTACCTAGTCGAAATCAGCTTCAACTATGAAATGGCTACTGGATATATATGCATTTCCAATTAATTATACCAGTTGAGTAACTCAGTGTAACAATAAGATTACAAATGCCATTACTTCAGAACTTAAGATTCTTTTCTGCAACCTTTTTGAAGGGTGACGACAATAAATCTTTTTCATCGCTCTTTCACTTCCAGCTTATCTAATCACAAAAACATCGAATCGACAGATTTACAACTACAACAAACTTGTAATTCTGTAATTTTCTAATTTACGAACCCATGCGCACCTCCAAATTTGTTGGTGGTCCGGAAATGAATTCCGTTGAACTGAAGTTAATTTTCTTCCCGTTCGTTTCTGCTAAAAATAAACTTCAGCGCACTTCTAGTGACTTTTCATTCTCTATCATTGTAGCCGGAATACAGAAACACGACTTTCAATGATAAAAAAGAGAGAGAAAGATGGGAATTACACAAAAATACTTCCGAGAGTGGTACAGTTACACTGCAATTATTTATGGATTTTCACCCTTTTTAAGCCTGGAATTATGGATTACCGGATGTGACTAGGAAATGTAGCGTTTTGAGTTTTCTTAAATACTTTCAAATACCTTTTATATCCCAAAAGAAATATCAAGAGGGTTATTATGAATATACCAATTCAATATAAATATTTAGCACTTCAGAAGTGTGTGTGTTGTGCTGCGTTTCATCTAGTAAGGTGATGCTCAGATTCATCTAGTAAGGATTCTCATCATGGAACAAAAAATATATTTCCCCAAAAATGTATATTAATTAATATCTAAAATATATATTAATTAAAAAATGTATATGCTTTTTAATTTAAAAAATGTTAAATGTATATTAATTAAAAATTAATTAATATCATACAGTAAATTCTCCATTTACTACTAGGCTTCGTACAATCCAACAATTCAAACATATCACCTATATTTTTAATTAATTTTATTAACATCTTATTAATAAAATTTTCCAAGACTTGGCTACAGAGATTATCTTTAAACTCTTCATATTCATCGAATTCTTTTCTCTTCAAAACATTATCAAATGCTGTGTAATGTTATGAAAAGATTGCTAAACTTATGAACAATGCAGTTTAATAATATAAAAATTATAGTGTAACTTTCTTCTACTTTATTAATTTCCATACTGAAATCATTTTTAACACTTAACTTTGCCATGAAAGATATTGAATTTTTTCCATATCAACAAGAAAGATATTAGATCTTTAAATAAGGAACTATTATGATTTTATTAATGAAACTCGTTCTTAAAAATCGTTTAAAACATAAATAAGTACACGATCAGAATTTTCAGAATTATTATAGTTACATACATTATAAATTCATATAAAACACGTATTACAATTGCATTTGTGTGAAGATAAAATATTATGTAATCAACTACAAAATATCTTGCATTGTATAATCAGAAATATAAATACTTAAAATTCAGTTCGATTCAATCGAGATTCAATTGGAATATTTAATTTAAAAATTTGCTAAAATTCCTTCCTTTGCTAATTCAATATCTTTAGAAATAATCACTCTTAAATGTTACAAGTAATATAGTTGGCCAAGAACGGCACACCAACTTCATTTTCATATTATTTGCCGTTTCGTAGTAGCTCTTGTGGCAATCATCTGTACATTTTAATATCTATAATTCACGTCATTTTTAGTGTAAGTATCAAATAAAACTGCCGTATGCATAAGTAATACATTAAAATCTGCTGAACTTGAAGGAACTTAAAAGAAGTAGGAAATTGGGATTTATAACGTCAAAGGCTGTTATCCCTTGTTTTCAAATGAAGAGAGCAAAAACATTTTATTAATAAACACAAGAGCGCACCCAAACAAAAAGTCAAATTGAAGATTCGGTCAGTTGACAGTTACATAGAAGTTCCGCTGACGCCCATTTTTGAGATTCTACAGTTCCAGTGAAAAGATGAGATACAAAATGACGAAGAGTTTCCGCAGAATGGAATGGGGATAAACGAAAGAGACTCAAAGAGGCTTCAACTGAGTACTGCCAATAATATTAAAAGTAATTGAAATGCTTCAGCGCTTGAAGAGAAACTGACAGAACAGATTGGTTGTATTTGCAGTTATTTTACCCAAAATATTTTTGAAGGAGATATCTTGTTTATCTAACTGAAGAAACATCCACAACTTGTCTCTATCATATGTACACTTTTTGCAAGAGAGAAGTGTGTGTGTGTGTGTGTGTGTGTGTGTGTGTGTGTGTGTGTGTGTGTGTGTGTGTGTGTGTGTGTGGGTGTGTGTGTGTGTGTGTGTGTGTGTGTGTGTGTGTGTGTGTGTGTGTGTTTTCTCGGGCTCACGCTTGAGCATTAAGTTGTAGAAACCTAAAATGCATACACAAACATTTTTCTATTTAGTAATAGAAATAAAATATTCACTCCTTTTTTTTTCAACAATTCAATATCGTGGCAATCACTACAAATTTGCTTACTTTCCAATGAAATGTCTGTAGAATGGCGTAAATCTATTCGTTATTCACCATACGTTTGACTTGCATAGAATATACATCCATTGCCTCAGAAGAAAGCGGCTTCCTGAAAGAAAAATCATCGGGAGTCTATTCCACCAGGTATTTATTTTGTATGGAGCCTCAGTTGGGCAAGATTTTTCTTTCAAACAGAAGCAGGAAACAATCTCTTTTCCCTTCTAATATCGTTATCCTATTCCCAGAGCACTCTGGGAAATGACACGCCATTCCAACAAGAAGGTGAAATTTTTGATATGTTGGAGGTTTAAACCCTCCCAAAATAGACTCTTCCGAAATCAAAGACGCTCTGGGGAGGGTGGAAACAATGGAATGAAAAATGCTGCGCTATAAGATCCAGAAGGACGGGAAGAATCTTTGCGAGAGTGACAGATATTGCAGAAAAGGGAAAAAGGGAATCCGAAACAAGATGCAGTCTTTAAAATAATCCCCAGACACTTGGTCTACAAGAGGAATGTAAAGAGAATGGAAAGCACTTCGGAATGGATACATAAAGTGTCAGAAATTGCTGGAGGAGGGTAGGAACAAAAAAGATGATCAAATTTCCACACCGCTTCTTTTCTTAGAAAATACAGAAAGTCGTAAGGTTGAAAAGCCAGCTGTTTGTCTTTCGGCACGACGAATGTTCACTGCTTTGGATTTGGAGCCTCTTGCTTCCAATCTTTGCAGAGTTGCAAAATCTTTATTTATAGAAAGCAGTTATTGCCTAATATTTTCAAATGCATTTTTAAAGCAATCTTAATAGAGCAGAAATGTAAAATATTTCATATTAATGACTGCCTTTCATTTCTAATCATCCCAAAGTTTAATTAGACTCACAGCATTAAAATAGTAACTTTGGCGAGAAAAGTATAACTTTAAACGAATAATTCTTGAATATATATAAATCTGTTTCGTGTATCTTGAAAATGGCTCTAACAGAAGTTTCATATTCAGCTAAGGTTTTGCTTTTTAAATTTATTCATACAGTTTAATTTCAAGTTTAGCTTTCCTGAAAAAACGAGGTTTTATCCCCCCCCCAAAAAAGGACCTTTATGATAGCTAATTATAAGAGTATTTTTCTACCCGCTATCAGACTAATAATGTCATACAAAACTATTAAATTTTTGTGGTACTTGTATTGTTTCCATAAAATAATAACCTTCCGATACCTCAAAACTTTGTGAGATGGCAGTATTATATGGCATTACATTTTTATCTTTGCTTCACATTCAATAACAACTATGCAATTGTTATTGTATTGGATTTTCCAATAATATGTTAAAATAAGTGAATTCAGGATTTTTTTATTTAAATGACCAGTTCACAGATAGGTACGATTGAAAAATATTCATATGTAGACAGTATATAATTCTATATAAATATATTCACTGAAAAAAAACATGATTTAAGATATCCGCCTACGTTGAAAACACTGGTTTTCGACCAAACAACCAAAAAATGCCAAGAAAAGCTTGGTCTTCCTGGTATTAATTTGTTTAATTGCAGTATAACTGAAATAAAAAGCAGTAGTTTTTTCATTCGGTTTCCATGAACAACTGTTACTATTTTGTATTTAATCATAATACGCTAAGTCGAAAAATTTTGAGAGTAAGTCGTACCAGATTCTCCAACCCGTAAGCACATGGAATTAACCATGAAACTGTTATGACCGGACTGCCGTATCAACTACTCTGGCGGGGACTGTAGTTGAGTTCTAAGGGCTTTCACCGGCCATGGTACAACCTTTCCCGTAGGAAGTATGTTCCATAATCGATGGGAGGAGCCTATCCCCCGCCTATTTGTGTACTCACCAGGGCAGCAAGATCCAATCACCATGTCGGAAGCATGTCATGCTCGTTTCGTGGTGCCCCCTGGGAAATAATTTGACAGTCGGCATGAAATTTAATTATTAAATTTAGAATGAAGTTAGAAACTTTTTTTAAATACTACTTGCTTTGTTAAGAAAATTCTAGCTTCTTATGATAGAAGAATCGTTACCAATAAGCAACAAGCAAATTTGAAATCCAAACCTCATAAATGTCAGCTCTACATCCCAGTCCCAGCTCTCAACAACGAACAAGAGAGCTGCTCAATTACAAGAGACAGCCGATGTCACTGGATGAAACATAATATTCAAATCCATCCGCATGATTCCCGAGCCAATTCCTCCTTCTTTTTAACGAGCGTCGGAGATTAAGAACCGCCGCATGATTGCAGTGGAGACATCTCAATTTACAATTATTATAAATGACTCAGCGGATAACGAGCTTATGGGAAACCCTAGTCCAGGGTATTAGGAGGCAGGCAATTCGAATTGGTAACGAGCCCCGACCGGATTAGGTGTCCGGCTCCCGGATGCTCAAAACAACCCGACTGTCTGAATGGTGCCTTTTCGATAAGCTTCTCCTGATCGAAGGAATATGATATTCAAAATGGTCTTTTAGGGGTATGATTAGGACTGGGCCACGGTAAATAATAAGCAGGATGCGTGCAGTTGGGTAAGCATTTGCTTGCTAACAAGGTTGTTTCGGTTTGAAATTGATTGGCTGTGCATCAGTGGCAGATTTGCCACGAAACTCGTTGAAAGTATCTAACTGTGTTTTAATTGCTTTAGTTAGAATGGGTTTCGGATGAGCTTCACTGGAAGCTTATACACTGGTCGGAATGAACTGCAATTTAATTAGTTCGTGATTCTCAGAAATAATTCCAGTGATGGCTAAGGTTATATAAGAGTTTCGAAATCTCATTTACTATTTTAAATAATTTGATTTAAAGTAAACTCAAATGGCTATGTAAGAATTAATGATGCGCATTAAACAGAAAATAAAATTAAGGATTTTCGTATTCGTTTTCGTTTTTTCCTGCTTAATTAATAATCCCCCCTAATTTTTGCATTTGAAATTCTTTGTTTATGCTTGTCTGGAAAATTAATGAACATAAAGAATTCTAGGAACACCTTACAATGTATATTATTTTTTTTATCTTTGGAAATACTTCCATCGTAGGATCTTCTTATGAAGATGAGAGGCTTCCAGTATGGCCGTTGATTCTCGTCACCTGAGTGAAAACAAAAATGATGTGAAGTCGACTACCCCCTACCGATAACAGGACGTGCTTTCCATGAGACTGTACAAGGACTGTACTATGTCCGGAGATGGCCCTTAAAACTCGACATTAGATTCTTCCCAATGCTTTTGTGGCGGTCCGGTCATTCAAATTTAATCGAATGCTTTTAATTACGTGGAGCAGAATATCTTTGTATAGTTTTCTTTGGAAATATCAGCAAAATTATAATTCATTATAATTCAATTATAATAGCAAGCGTAACCAATAACTATCATCATGATTTAGGGTTTTTTTTTTCAGAAGATCCGAAAAGAAAAGCAAAATTAAATATAATTATGTGGTTAAATGAGAATTTTTTTTCCAGATTTCAAATACGAAACATGACAAATCTTTATATTAACCAATAAATCTGTACATAACCAATAATTATCATCATGACTTAGGTTTTTTTTCCAGATGATCCAAAAAGAAAAGCCAAATTAAATATAATTATGTGGTTAAATGAGAATTTTTTTTTCAGATTTCAAATATGAAAGCATGGCAAATCTGTATATTAATATGCAGATATTTTTAATACAATTTTAAATCGATCAAAGGTAAAGATTTGATATACTGCGATTTTCTTAGAAATTATAACATGATGTTTGTGAAATATATTTATCCTTATGCGATGGCAACACGCAGGGGAGTAACGTGATGGCGCTCGCTTTTTCCAGCTAGAGGGGGAGAGTTGGAAAAACTTCACTCTGTACGAAGAAGGCGTGTAGTGATGCTGAATTTTTTAATTTGTGTAAAAGGCAACCAATCTTTCTTTCATTATTTTAAGTGTTGTGCTCGTCTAAAATGTTGTACTAGTTCCTTTAATTATTAATTAAAAATATATAAAAAGATTCTGAGATTCACATTCAAACCCACATGTATTAAAAGTTAAATAATTATGAGCTTAGAATTGCTACCTAAATTTATTGATTTATCATTCAGATTGTTTATCTTTTATATTCCTTGTTAATACAACATCAAGTGTAATCAAGCTTATAAATATATTTTTTTAATTCTTTCAATAATATTTTTCCATTAATTTCCCGATCAACTATAATTTTTTATTAAAATAGGTGACAAACAGCATTTCCTCAATGCCTTTTTTCATATGTCTTCTGAAAAATGTAATAATAATGAATCGATCTTGCGTTTAAAGATTTTTAATTTATGCAAAGTTAAAGTTAATATTTACTTCAAAAGTTAGAACAGGCGCTTATTTTAAAATAAAGTATTCATTTATTTTATTGTCTTTACAGATTACAATGCTAATATTACGTCATTTGAAAGATTTATTTCACAGATCTTTCCTGAAATAAACCATTTCAGTAATGCCGGGTTTTGACTCGGCCAGTTATTAGACGGCAATTAGATAGCGCATGCGCGGAAAAATGGCGATAGAAAATAATTGTCCCAACGGGACAACTGCAAGTCACTCCATTGTATTTTTTCTTATTACGTAAGTGTTTGTTGAATTTGGAAGGGATATTTTTTTTTCGTGTGTGTGTGTGTGTGTGTGTGTGTAAAAAATTAATCACTTATCATAGATCAATTCCGACATTTTTTACTCTTTGTTATTTCTGATGCAAGGTTGGGCTTTAAAAAATTATTTGTTATTCCTTTTCTGATTTTTTTTTTAAATTTAGGTATGTTAATTTTTTTATCATTTTTTTCTGTGTAAATATCCATTATTTTAATACGATACGTAGTAAAAAAGAAAAATTCAGTGATACTAAAACGGTAATCGATACCCAAGCATAGAATGTCTGAATCTATCTAATGAAGAGATATTAGAACGGTAATTTAGAATAGAATGCCTGAATCTACCTTATGAAATTGTGGCAAACGTATATCAGTCGCTTTCTACGCATGCGCTTCCTTCTTACCGTCTTATAACTGGCCGCTTGTAAACCCGGCGCAATATACAGAGGTTTAAATTCAAAGCTTGATGCCACCACGATTTGCAAAACTTACTGGGCCATTCCGAGAAATCATCTCTCGCACAATTTGATTGGCACTTCAATCCTGGGAATGTATCACTCACAGCTTTAAGCCCAGATTCGTTCAAATACAGACCATTTCACCTAAATGAAACAATCCACCCCGGGAGGAAATTTCTGCAATATCTGCAACACTCCATCAAGGGCTTAGAACCATTCCAGACAGAGAGCAGCCAGCGAGCAGCATTCCGTTCAATTTGCCCACACTTGCGTTATGGATGGGGTATTCATAAAAACGAGGCATTTCATTTAAAACCTACCAATCTATTCTCTCTCACTCCCCCAGAACTCGATGAAAATTCCTGGGCATCACCTCAGCAACAAGAAGGAAAAGCAGTATACCTCACTTAAAGGTGTGGCTTGGTATGGAGACTGCTCCATTTTCATTCCTGTATTACGAGCAATGATTTGGCATCAGGCTCGTACCTCATCTCGTCCCGTCTCCATGGCAACTCATCGGTAATAGGAAAAACGAAAGAGGGGGCCATAAAAGGAATTTGCTACAAAAGGCGGATAGGGGGAGGGGGAAGATTTCCAGCAGGAACGGCAGTAAAGTAAAGAAATAGGTACGCTGGGGTGATTGGACCGCGGCAACTAAATCCTAGGCGACGGAGAGATTTTTTTTCCTTTTACCGGTTTTTAATCAATAATACTTTTCTGTAACCGTAACCTAATCCCTAATCAGCAACTTCGGGAGCTTTGATTTGAAGGTAATTGCCAACCAGAGAGGAGTTCCATTGACAAAGACAGGGTTTCCCCATTTTTTTTAATTCTTTTTCTTTACTTTTTATTTCCTGTTGAAGTTCCACGAAGGATAAAAGACGAGGTACGCAAATTAAGTTTAAAAAATTTAGAAGGAAAGGTTCCTTCCTCATTACCAGTGAAGTTCTGCGTGGAAATGATAGGTTCTTTAAGATCTAATTAGAGGGATTATAGAACGTGCAAAGAGAGGGGAAAAATAAGAGAAAGAAAAAAATTAAAATTCCCATCCAGAGTTTCTTAGAAAGATGATATTTCAAGAAATTCTGGAGAAAATTTAAGTGTGTTTTTACGTCATTATTCATTAAAAAGTAATGATGTGTATCTATATATTATTTTTAATGAATCAGGTAACGGAACGTTGCCAGAAAATTCCGATAATTAAACATTTTCATTTTCTAAGTAAGGGAAAAAAATCAATTTTTCGAATGGGGAGTAAAAGCATTTCAAATTAGTTGGTGTTCCGATTTTAGAAGCATTAATTTGATGAATTTTAGTAAGAAATGTCGTCACAGGAAGCAGTATAATCGTTATGCTTTTGTTTATAGATGACAAAATAAGTTTAAAGTAAGTAACATGAATTTAGGTTATAGAAAACAATTCTTATTCAATTCCTACTATTAGTTTACATTCTCCCTATACATATACAGGGTGTTCATTAATTATTGTTGGGGTTTCCGTACATCATAACTTTCGAATAAAAAATATTATGCAAAAACTGTTTACGTATTCGTAAATTACAACTCAAAGAATTTGACTTGGCAACAATGCGATCTTAGCGCAATTGCAGTCTGAGTAATTATGACGTCATAAATAAAAATGGTGAATGCAAGAAAAAGCAATGTGTATATTGTGGTTTTTCGAAACTAAATCAGCCATAACTACTCAACATCGCTTCAGGACCACGTACAAGAAAGATCCTCTTTCGGATTATTCTATCAGACGCTGGTAGACGCAATTTCAGGAAACTGGTATCGTTCTACCAAGAACGGGGCAGGAAGACCGAGCACTTCCCAGGAAATGTTGATCGCATCCAAAAAACGTTTACTCGCAGTCCACGAAAATCAAAGAGACCATTAGCTGTGCAGTTACATATGCCGCATACGACGATATGGAGCGTTCTCCCTAATCGCCTTCAGCTGAATGCCTACAAAGTGTAAATTGTGCAAGTTTTACACTTTAATAACATTAATAAAATACTTTGAGTTGTAATTTACGAATAAGTAATCGATTTTTGCGTAATATTTTTATTAGAAAGTTATGAGGTACGGAAATCCCGACAATAATTAATGAACACCCTGTATATCTTCCTCAAATTTTCAACTGTTAATAAAATACTTTTCATTCATCCACTCAAGTTAAAATACATTTTTTAAACTCGTAGTGGTGTTAATACAGTTTTTTCACCTATTAATTCATTACTTAAGTTTAATTAATTTTCAATACCTTGGACAGAGTTTTAGAAATTTGTAAATGAAAATTGAAATCAACAGGCTGTAGCGCAATCGGTAAAATGCGTGGATTTCAATATTTTTTGCGTGAAGGTGAAGAATGCGAGTTCAATTTTTGCGAAAATCAATAATTTTTTAGTAAATTATTTATATTTATAGTAATTACTTAATAAAAAGTAACTAAAATAAAATTTATCTTAGTTTACCTAAGTAGAAGTTGACTTATATTTTTATACTACTTGTTTATAAGATCAAATAAGACAAAAAGGCAACTTAACTCAAAACATACAAAAAATTTAACTTTAAAAAAATTCAATAGATTTCATCTATTAAATAGATTTCCTCTAACTACTTGCATTCAATTATTTACAAAAATTATACTACAAGGCAGGTGAAATTCTATAATACTAATCTGTTTATAAAAGTATTGTTACAAGCGAGCGAGCGGCATGAAAACTCGCCAAGATGGCGACGTTTGGCGAATAGCCTCGCGCCAGCTTGATTGGTTTGGCGTAAGGAATAATCTAGTAGCCGCTAGATTGTGAGTGATGTTTTGAGAATTTTCACGAGATTCAGGTGCACGCGCTTTTCGGCTATATAAGGACGAGTAGCCGGAGCGGGTGAGTTAGTTCAGAGTTTGCTCTGAGATAAAAAGCGTCTCGCTGGACTAAAGGATTAGTGAGCTGTGTTTGCGTTTGCTGTTAACGCTGTGTTATTGAGCTCGCTGCTGCTGTGCTATACCATAGCTGTTTTTCAAACTTTGTTATTGTGCGTAAGACTTTCTTTTACGCTGTAAGTGACTGATTATTGCTGGACTTTGTTTATCTGATTTGTTACTCTATCAATTATCCTGTAAATAACTGTAAATAGCTGTAAAAAATTTGTTTGTGCTGTCTTCAACTAAAGTCCATTCAATCCGAACCCGCTAATTATTTCCCCGACATCCTGGCGAATGGGGTAGAGCGTCTTCCCCATGATCTGGGCGTGCTGGGTTCTAGCCCCGTTTCTGATAGAGTTGTTTTTCTGTTCTATCTGTAAGATGTGTGAATGTGCCCCCTGAAAATTGCAGTTGCGCAAGCGAATGTGATGCATGAGTAGCTAAGACGCCTTTTTTGGCCCTAGATGGCGCTACTTAAAACAAGAGACACATCCTCGGCTTAAAATCGCTGACTTCGTTAGTGAGCTTCTACATATCATGCTGTTTCTAATGGCACTTGCTTCTTTCAGCGAGATGCTCCCTTATCGTCTCTAACGAATTAACTATATCCGATCTTTCCTTTTATTTTCAAAAGTCCTTTTACAGTAGATCTAAATTGATTAAAATCCCCAAAGTGCTTCCTAACTTTCTCAAAAGCATCTTTCGATTCATTATCCGCTTTAGTACATGAGACCCCGAACTTGAGACAGAATTCCTTAAACCGAAGCTCTAAAAGAGCCCGAGAAGCATTAGCAGCAAAAGCGGGAGCACTCCTTTGCGCTCCAATCTCGGATCTGTGAGTCACCTAATCCACTTATGAAAATGTTTCGATGAAAAGAAAGAATCGCTTGCGCCAGCACAATCGATCAGCAGGTGGTTGCCGTGCCATCTGCTTGTTACACAGAATGCACTCTTCATATTGCAATAAATTAGTTAAGTGTTCCAACGTCACCGCAACTCGGGCAGTAATTAGCAAATTCTGACGCTCTGCACTTTTATACTCATTAATTTAGGTTTCATGTTCCGCTCCCGAAATGAATAGCTGATCTCTGCAATAATGCGGTTTCTTAGTTTAAGATAGCGTGATTTCCGAATTTCATGCATTTGATGTAATTAAATCGGGGGAGGGGGGAGAGAAATCGTGTTTCAACTATTTAATGCATTTCACGGACTACGTTATTATGAGATTGATTCGAAGAAGTTATACATCATTGCTATAACGATGCATTATTTTATATCGTATGTGATGTGACACTGTAATAGCATTGCATGAAATAGTAATTCCTTCAGTCTCAAAAGTGTTTAGATGTATTAATATCATATAAAAATAGTAAAGGGTAATAAAACTGAAATAAAAGTGTTAAGAGGATTGTAAATAGTGCGTTATATGAGGTTTTGGTCCATTAAGTAGATGAGTAGATTCTATAAAAATATTGGGCGATCAAAGATTATAAAAAATATGTAACATTTACTTTAACTGATATGCGTTTACACTAGGCCAGTTACATGACGGCAAGTAGACAGCGCATACGTAGAAAAGCTGAAAACTGCTGTTAAGTTGATAGAAATTTTATCGATGGGAGAACAACAAGCCATATATTGTATTTTTTCTTACTGCGCATGCGTCTGTAAAACTTGGCGGATTTTTGGGATTAAAAAAATTGATCATTTATCATAGATTAATTCCGCCTTTTTTTTACCCTTTGTTCATCTTTTTTACATTTTCTTTGTCATCATTTTTTTTCTATATTTTTCGACATTTTGATATGCTTTCATTATTATTTTTTACTATGTTTCTTTGTGTAAATATACGTAACTTTAACACTATACTCATTAAAAAGAAAAATTCAAGCACACCAAAATGACAATTTGTAGCCAAGCATAGTATACTTGAATCTATCTTATGAATTTGTGGTAAACATAAATCTTTTTCTGCGCATACGCTGTCTACTTGCAGTCTTACAATTCACCCGGCATTAATTCAAACAACAAGTGCAATATATTACTGCGTCGTCTTTTAGTAAGGGCCTGTTGCCATCACAAAAACAGGCCCTTACTAAAAATAATAGTATTACAGTAAAAAATATTCATGTGCTTCAAAATTATTTTTATTTTTGGTAAAAATGAAATGATCAAAGATTTATTCCGCGCATTTTTTCTAAAAATATGTCAACCGTTCAATACAGCGCGAAAACAAAATATCATATTTGAACATTTTGATAGCCGGTGTTTATTTTTTAAACTTTTGTTATAAAGAATATAATGAAATTATACCATACAAATAGCCAAATATTAAAAACAAACCAATTGCAAGTGTACAATTTGATCTGGAAGTCCGGTATCAAATTTGAAACTAGGGCATTTAAATGTAATTAATTCTCATCATTTAAAAAATGTTTATCCAAAAAGTATTAATGAACTTTTTCCGGATTTTTAAACAATTCATTCAGAATTTATTTTTTATCTATGTTCAAAAAACAGCAACCACAAGTTATTACAAGATTTTTGAATAAGAAATAGATTAATGCGCAGACGATTACCAAGTTCAAAAACATTCGAATAAAAATTCTTGCATAAAAGTATCGAGAGGGTCTTCCAAATAGTAATATTAAAAGAAAATCCATAAATAGGTTCCTGGAATTCTAAGGATTTGTATTATTTTATTCAAATTCTTGCTTGAAAATGGCGCAAAATATTCTGATGAGTTTCACCTGCTGATAGATATTCACAAAGTATAAAAATCGATGAAAAGAGAGGGGTTTTTTTTTTCGTCGGGTTCTTCTTACAATTATCTAAAAAATCTCTTTCTCTCTCAGGAGAAATTTTGTCCTGGAGGAGTGTCTCCAATTCATTCAACGTTTTTTTTTTATGAAACTTAACTATTAAAGAAAATTTAAGTTCTTTTCTAAAGAGCGAAATTTATTTTTATTAATTATCTATAAAATAATTCTTTACTAGGGAACTTTATAAGAAAAACAACCTATAGTCAGAATCAGGTGAAAACTAACAAGTTTTAAAAAAAACTAATGCAATTTTTTTGTATGAACGCCCTGCGAATGAATTTTTATTTCAGCTTTATAATTGATCTGATGAGTTTTTTCCTACTATATCATGATATATAGCATGAATTAGAAAGCACGCTGTTCAGTTTTTTTAAGTATTATGTAAACAATATTTCTAAAAACGTTTGTTTTAAAGCCAATAAATGTAAGTATTTTTTTTAAAAAAATAGAATAAAAATTTTAGACAGATTTTTATAAGAACATTACCTATTGCAATCATACTCATTATGCGAATTTAGGAAAATTCTGCAGATATTACCCGATTCATAACCCAAAAACATTCATAATTCAAAACTTTACTATGCGTATATATATATGCAAATAGCACTCGTTATCCTGTAAACTCATAAATGCATTCATTTCATTTTGATTTTAAGTGGTTTGTTTGAAATATGTTGCTTTAAATGCAAAAATGTCTGACGAGTTCGTAAAGGAGTAATCCAGCTAGCTCAAAGGAGAGGGGGTAATTGCGGGTGGGGGTGAAAAATTTATTTCTCTGTAACATTCTTTATACTGAAGATAGAAAAATCTACCCAATTAGCCCAATTAGTTGTTCAATAAAAGAACAACTTATGCATTTAAAGTCTTTTGATAACTACAATATTATAGAAGTTAGGAACTAAAAAGTGATTCTCAAGCCCTAAATTTCACTGAAACTGGATATAGAAAATATTAAATGAAAAGTAATCTGCCTTTGCTTTACAGATTGCTTAGAGGAATTTTATTAAAACTAAGACAACAAGATTGAAAAACATTCCCTGAACTTTTATAATATTTTGATTTCTCAATGTTCTTTATTCTTTATTTTTGTATTCCTTTTTCATTTCAGTAGTTTTTAAACGAGTTTTCACAAAATTGAGAAATAAAGGGGGGAAATGTAAAAGAAAAAAAATAGTTTCCTCATACATTTTTTGCATAGTTTTTTGTATAACAAAGACTCTTCTCCTAAGAAATTTGAAATGGAAAGTCATAAAATATTTTAATTTTACTAAATTAAAAGACGTTTCATAATTTAGATGTATTTTTAAATGTTTTAAAAATATTTTTAGTTGACTTATTTTTTATTTATTTATTTGCTTTGTTATAATAATTTATGAGAAATTATTGTTTAATCATTTAAATTTTAAATATAATGTTATTGGTTTCTTCGTTCCTAAATTTAAAATAAAACAGCATGTTTTTTTGCAAAAAAATTTCTCTAATTTGATTTATGAGAATTCATCATACGTTTTCAATTTTTTTTATCATAAAAGCTTATTTAAAATTTACTTAAACGCTTAACTACACTAAATGAACATTTGTGGAATTCAGAAAAGGGTTACCTTTTAGAAAAAATCTTTATTTTATCTATCTTTCTATCAGAAGAAATAATACTATTCAACTGCTGATTCAACCAACAAAAATAGATGGCATTGGCCTTAATCATCGAGAAAGATTTTCGAATTTTCCATAAAAACTTTTCCGAACACTGGTGTTGAAAGGCTTTACTCTTAGTAAAACGAGAAAAATTTTTTTTAAAAAAAGTATTTGCTCAGAAATTATTTCTTTATTGGCAGGAATATCCGACAGCAAAGAAATAAAATATAAGGGGAAAAAAAGCTAGTAAATGTTCTTGTCTTTTTCTGTTAGCTTCTATCAATGGCTTAATTTATCTAATAGGTATCTAATGGCTATCACATTTTTTTCACTGAACAATTTTTTATACTGACTCTCTTTAAATGTCCCTTTTATATGCTCGGATTTAAAAATGTCAGAATGTGAAGATATTTGTCTAATTGATTTGCAACTTCTTTAATGCACAGCTTTTTTTCTTTATTTTATATGATCGTTAACCTTTTAATGTTGAACTTTAAGCATTTATATATTTATTAATCTATTCATTACAAAAATTATATATCATATTAAGAGTTTTGTAATTTGATCTATCATATCAAACTTTTTTATACATTTTTTATGCAATATATAAATTTAAGCGTCATTAACCTTATAACACCGTTATAATGTTTTCTATCAATGTATGTATGTACACAAATACAATGTGTGTGGTATACAGGGTATGTTTGTATCAATTGAATCAATTCAAAAATTCCAAAATAAATAATGTGTTCCAAAATAAATAAACTCTAACATCTTCAAGAGATGATAGTAGTTTCAAACTAGTGCACCACAAGGAAATGTGCATTCTGGAGTACTACGCATAGTATCGAATTTTGTGCATAAAAGTCTTCGGATACAAAATGAGAAATTGCATTTTGAAAAGCTATTTTCATGTTTAATTTAATTATTTATTATATTCGCATATTATTTATTATTTTGGATAAATAATTTAATCATTTATTTCATAAAATTTCAACAGATTTTCTAAGCGATACTTTCTACACGAAGTTACGGAATATTTTTCTGCGATCCCATTTACTGCAAAGATAAAACAGATTTAATTGCACTTCCAGTCTAAGATTAAAAATGTCAACTTTTATTATGTTATTCTTCCCCATTTTAGTAATCTTAAATGCAATTTTAAATTCCCCTTTTTCAGGTATTTCAATTTTACTGCTGAACTTTGGATTAATTTTAAGTTTTACGAGTTTCGATAAAAGGACACTATGGACAAAAAAAAGATTGCTTTTGTTCAGGCATATAATGTAATTTTTAGCATTAAATTATTATCCTAACAACTTTTAAAAGTGGGCGATTTTTATGTAAAAATTTGGAAGTAGAATCTCCTTCACGTTCTTTTTATTGTCACGGACTATTTAATTATGCTCTATTCTGTCTAAAACTAATAGAATTATATGAGATGTAACGCCACTTTCATCACATATAATTATTCTCAGAACGCTCATTCATGTAAATAATCAGAACAGCTAAATTCATGTAAATTGGTTTTGAGAATTATTGATTACGACTTTGAGAGCTATAGAATTATATTTAAAGACTATGTTTTAAATTTGACTTATCCGATTTATTGTACTTTAACAAATTTCACTTGTATTCTAAAACAAATGCAGAAACATCTCTACCTCTGATCCAGTAATCGGGATGAATATTAAATTGCATACCTGAATCGGGATGAATTTAAATTGCATACCGAAAGAGATACTTTGTTTAAATATAATACTGTATATAACGATGCAGAAAAAAAATACAAAGACTTTATAAAGTATATGGAACTAGTTCTTACCCGCGCCATCGTACGCGTGGAAATTTTGATGTGTATATGTGAGAACTGATAGTCTAAAATGTTATCCAAACCATATGCATGGATATATTTTCAACGTCAATTGGAACAACGAAAAGACGCGAATTTTAAGCACCAGTTGGGGTAACGCAATGCAGATTAGAACATTTTAATTTCAATTCATCTAATTTATTTTTATTCAAAAGCACTTCTGAAGGAATCAAAAGATCTATTAATTAACAACGTTTAATTTTAAATTTATCATAACACTACGAAAATAAACAGAATCGTTTGAAATAACTGGTGGTCGAAAACATGTTACGTCTAACACCATTAGCGTGAGGGAAAAAAATACTTAAAAGCTATGCACTTGGAAACTATAAAGGTACTTTTAAAAATTTAATCGAAAATGATGAAAATAGGCAAAAGGAATATATACAGCAAGAAAAAAAATCAAGAGAAATGAATAGGAAATATCGAATTATATTAACACAAGAAAAGCGTAAGAAAAAAAAATTAATAAACCTTCCTTTAGAATAGTAAGAAAATATTAAAATGAAAAACGGAAACAGAAACAGAAAAACAAACAATTAGTTTTTTAAACATTTTTTTATTTTGATAAAAAATAAAAAAACTATAAATCACAAAGCCTACTATAAATCACAAAGAATTCCATTAGATAATATTAAAAGAATACCGGAAATAGAAAAATAAAAACAAACGATTCTAAAGCTCAGGCAGATATTTTCAGGGTTTTTTTTATTTTTCGGTGGAAAATTTAGTTTTTAATTAATAAAAAATTAACCAACCACTTAACCGGAATAAAAATCAGCCTATGTTCTTCTGTAGACTATAATCTATCTCTGTGCTAAATTTCATCCAATTTCCTTCACACAGAGGAACGGCAGAGGTTGCCGTTCTGGCGTGATTGAATCCCATCACCCATCCATCCAAACTTTCACATTTATAATAGTAGTATAGATGAAAGTATGGATTATTAAATCCTAATCTAAATTAAACTTCAGTTAAATTACGTTCCATTCTTCGGAAAATGTTACTCAGACAAAATTATTAGGAAAACCCCTCAGGCCCTATTAGATAACCTTGAGGATGTTTCTCTCAACTAGCAACAGATGGCGTACTAAGGGGTATTTTCTAAAGCGAATCACGCAATTTTCCTCAAAATCCCGTATTTTTACGATACTAAAATGTTAGATCTTTTTAAGAAGTCACATTTATTGCTTTTCCTTATTTAACAACTTTGATCTTAATTTTAAAGTGAATCGTAAGCAAATATGATTAAATTAGATTTAAATTATAAAATAAAGCTATAAAATTGTTGCCATAACTATAAAAACACAAATTCTTAATATATTAAAAATAATTTCAATATTTCACCGAGTAGGATTTTGTTTTTATTCTGTTAATAAATAGAAAAATATATACTCGAATAATGTTCCTAAAAAAACAGTTTTAAAATAAGTTCCTTAGATATATACTATCTATATGCTTCATACCTAAGCTTAAGCTCTAGCAATGTAATATAACGCATTGATTTTTGACATATAAGGTGTTAATTTAAACAAAAATTATCTTTATTTTTGAAAATCATCCTAATAAATGTGAATTCGGTAAGGATACAGTTAATTTGAAAAGCTGATCAATTCCCAAGAAATTTTTTTAAATAACTGAAAATATTTTAGATATGCTGAAGCTGGAAAAGCATTTTATGTATTCCATGTTGCTTACAGCAAAAGTAATTTGGCTTATTAAGACTTGCATCAAACGGATATTTATTCAACATGGAATATTTACTAATTATCATAGAAATATAAAGAGTATTACAAATTAGATAAAAATATGAATTTTCTTTTCAAATGATTACATTTTTGGAAAAAAATATACATATACCTGAAAATGTACCGCGAAAATTTAGTAAACTATTGATTTTAACAAAATTGATAAAAATCTTGCTTATTAAATGTTCATTAGTATTTAAAATGCATACAAATATGAAGATCTATGATAATAATCTTAGAAAAACACGCATGTTTTATCTCACATTGTTTAGTGACATTAAAAGTAATTTCGATTACTTTTATTGGGGATTACTATTAATGGGGATTACCATTAGTTTGGGCTGAAGAATATCGGAAATACTTAAAAAATTCTTATTTTCAGTCTCTCTCCTTTCAACCTCTCTCCTCTTTTACTATCATAAAATAAATTAAAACTTAACATATTAAGTTTTAATTTATTTTAATTATGCATGATTAATTCCTTTCTTTAATTTTGTACAATCATGAAAAGAAAACACTGCTAATTAATAAATTATTAATTAGATAATTAAATTACTGCTAATTAATAAAAGTTTCTCATATAAACCTACCATAAAGATGAGCATCATTTTTCAGAGATAAAATATATATTGGGTTAAATTTATTGAGTAAACATTTATTTTTATAATTACAAAAGAAAAAGCTAACCATAAAAGTATTCAAATTTAATAATACTAGTGTTCAAATACTTAATATTATAAATTAGATTCAATAAAAATCAAATGACATTTTTTTTCTTGTAAGTGCTCCACAATTGATCGTTTTTTAATTATTATGAATGACATTTGTATGCAGAGGTTTGCTGAATTCTACAATGGCCCATTTACTGTTTAAAAGCTAAATTCTTTATTCTTTAAAGTTTACGAGATAAAGTATGAGAAAAGCTTATTCTTTTTGCCATAAATATTATTTTGATTGAGACAGTAACTAAATTCGATATCGAAATATTTTGTTCCATCATCTCATTCTTCATGACTAAGAATGTTTTTTTAATTAATCTAATCCGAACATAGAATTTTTCGCTTAATAAAAACGAGATTACGCCCTTTTTTGAAGTATTTGTTGTAGAACAGCTTGTTTTCTTATTACCGATCAAATATTGTCTCTCCATTTATTGTCTCTCAGCCAATGTTTAACCTTTGAAACATATGATGCTGGAAAATGTATTTGTATTAACTCTTTCTTGTATATCAAGGGGATCATTTTGAATTGTATAATAACAAAACCTGATACCGAAATCTTATGTTTCATTTCCCCATCCCTTAACAAATAATCTTTATAATAAGAAAAGAACAAAGCGATGAAATTCGATTCTTCCAACTTAAATGTCCCGACACAGTGCGTTCATCGCCAAAGTTCGAAGAAGATTCATAAATAATCTCAGAAATAAGCAGGGTTAAAAATATAACATGCAAATTTCATTTGTTATAACGGAGTTACACCGTAACGATATCAATTCCATCTGTGTCTAAATCCAGTTGTGTGTTTAGGTATCTGCTGCTTTCAGGAGGTATCCATTATGCATGTGTAGCGAACACGAGATTTTATCAGTAAAGTTCTCTAATTAGATCAAGACCGCATCTCCGGCGATTCAACATCGAAAATTCGAACGCAAACAAAACTCCAGCAGCTTTGAATAGACAAACTGTCCTCTCTGTGTGCAGTGCATTATGCCGCTGGAAGATTCCTGCCTCCGTCGGAGCTTGCTTGTTTTACTTGTTGACATTGCAACTAAAATATGCATGTTTAAAAGGATGTGTCTTTTGAAACAGCGCGTTTTATAAATTAAGATCGATGCATTGGCATGTTGATGGAAGTAACCCTTTTCAAAATTCGTTTCTTTTGAGCAATGCGACTGCTGATAGTCCAATTTGAATAATTTAGAATAATTAGATACTCCGGGATAATGAAGCAGTAATTTATCGATTGAAGATGTAATGTCAAAATTTCAATCTGTCGATGTCTTAGGAAATAATTCACTTTCGGTTGCTCAGTTTGGCTTTATGAATAAAGAATGAAGTCAGTTATTGTAATTCTGTTTAATATTTAGTCGGTGATGGCACATTATTTTAAAGTAGGTTAGCGCAACAGTCGTATTGCCACCTGAAAAGACAAATTAAGTTTCCGTAATCGATTTAATTCATTTGTTTCTCATGCAACATTATTCGAAAATACTGAAGGTTTATATGTTCTTATAAATAGAATTTTGTTTGGTTTCACTTTATGGCAAACCAAAAAAACTTTACAAATAACACTACATGAACTTTTAGTATCATCACATATTATTATCATATTATTCAATTATTATTATTATGTTATTGTAAATATTATATGCTACTTATAAACACAATGAACATTGTAAAAAATGCATAAGAAAAATTGGGTTAAAGAATATTTTTGTAGCTTAAGTGACAATATTAACAAAAAAAATTAAGATCTTGAGATAGATCAAAGAATTTTGAATTTTGATGAGTTTAATTTAATACAAGAGGCCATATAGTTTGACTTTAGATGATATTAAATACTACTAAAAACCAATTTATGAAAAAGATTGTATACAACTATTTTTAAACTACACAGATCTATTATCTTTAAATAGATAAATAAGTTAACATTTTATCCATTTTCACTGTAACAGCACGTTTACAATACAAATGTAAAGCTGTCGTTTTTACCACCCCTTATAAGGAAAAAAAAGAATTATTGATGCATCAGCGTTCATTTAAAGTTGCACGATTTTTTTCAAGAATTAATTTAATCAGACTAACTATAAAATATGTATGAGTACAAAATATAAATTCTGAAATACACGGTCATTTAACGTCATTACTTTAGAATATAAACCAAAATAATATAATTATTTTAAGAATTTATTTTCAAAATTTTGTCATCAAAAGTGTGTGTGTTTTCTCCTACTGTTATTCATTTACATCCAAAATAAAAAACACCCAATAACAAAGTCAAAAAATTTATATTCTTCTATTCTTGATTATGTACTAAATTTTAGTTTCAATGCACTATAAAATGGAAATATTATATATTAAACGCTCCCTATAATTCGCTAAGCTATATGCTTTTGTATTAACATATAATACAAACAAACAAATACATAAACAAGCAAATATATAGATAGAAAAATTACACGTAGATGGATTTTGACTAAAATATGCTACATTTCTACAACTGTAAAACAAAATTAATATATCATCTATTCATCGTATTTTTGAATTATCAATATCATATACACATTTAATAAATCTAAAAGCAGTTTAAATTTTCATAAAGGAATTTTGTCTAAAATATTTTATCTTTATAGATTTAAATTTATTATAACAAATTCTAAATTCTAAAATCGCAAAATTCTAGGTACACAGGCAGGTGAATAGTTAAAACAAACCATAAGTGTACCATAGGCAAACAAATTATTTATAACTTTTTTCAAATTCTTTAAAATTAAAAATAGAGGAGAGGATTTGAAATACCAAAAATTAATTTGATATTTAAAATTAATTTGAAATTAATTTGCTGTACCAAAATTAATTTTGGTATTTATTGTTCTTTTTCTTAGATTATTTAATATTCAGTATTGGAGAAAATAAAATAAAAACAAGATACGATAAACTGAAAATTTAGAACACTTGGATGATTAAGGCATTTTAATTTTCAGTTTCGAACTTTTTTGACTGCTTATAAAATATAATTTTCAACAAGAGCGATTTTCGCTATAAAGCCAGCGTTAAAATTCAATAAAAATAGTAATCGATTTCATTCTAATAAAAAAATTTGTAAAGATGAGGTTTTTTGCAAAGACAGCTTTAGAAATATTTCATTTCACAAGATAATATAGATACTCTTTCGCAAAATCAAATTATTTCCAGATAAGTAACTGCTGATTTATGAATAATTTAGAATAATTGATTACCCTGCATTATAAAGCGTTAATTTAGAGACACTGCTCACATAGTTGGAATCTAGAGGTAACTGATGCGCTTCAAATTCGAAAGTCGATAAGGCGCGGTAATTATTTTCGGATACAGAGTCTCCAATGAATTTTAACCAATCGATGAAATTTTGCTGATGCGGATGGAATTGTAAATCAGAGATGCAAGTTGAATTCCTTTCAAAAATTAAATTAGAATTTATAAAGCCCTAAAACTTTATGTGCACATGTTTATATAAAAACCGAGTAACATGCTTTTAATACCGACAATCTGTAAAGGTTTATTAACGAAGCCTTTTCATATATACACTTAAGTGACAAAAGTCATGGGATAGCAATATGCAAATATACAGATGGCAGTAGTATCGCAACTAAAAAGTATAAATGCGCAGTTCGTTTTCCAGAGCTTTCATTTGTGTTCAAGTTATTCATGTAAACAGGTTTTTCGTGATTTATGGCGGCACGACGAGAATTAACGGACTTTGAACGTGGAATGTTAGTTGGAGCTAGACGCATGGGTCATTCCATTACGGATATCGTTAGTGAATTCAACATTCCGAGATACACAATATCAAGAGTGTGCCGAGAGTATGAAATTTCAGGCATCACATCCCATCATGGACAGCGCAGTGGGCGACCACTTGCAATTAACGACCGAGACCATCGACGTCTGTGTAGAACGGTCAATGTTAATAGAAACGCAACACTCCGTCAAATAACTGCAGGATTCAATGTGGGACATACGAGGGACGTGTCCGATAGGACTGTGCGGCGAAATTTGTCTCCCTTGGGCTATGACAGCAGAAGACCGACTCGAGTGCCTTTACTGACAGCACGACATCGCCTGCAGCGACTCTCCTGGGCTCGTGAGCATATCGACTGGTCCCTAGACCAGTGGAAAACTGTGGCGTGGTCAGATGAGTCACGATTTCAGTTGTTACGAGCTGATGGTAGAGTTCGAGTGTGGCGCAGACCCCACGAAGCCATGGATTCAAACTGTCAGCAAGGCACTGTTCAAGCTGGTGGTGGCTGCATGATGATGTGGGCTGTTTTTACATGGCATAGACTCGGTCCTCTGGTACAACTGAACTGATCGTTGACTGGAAATGGTTATGTTCAGCTGCTTGCAGATCACTTGCAGCCATTCATGGACTTCACGTACCCACACAACGATGGGATTTATATGGATGACAATGCGCCATGTCACCGGGTCAGATCTGTTCGCGATTGGTTTGAAGAACATTCCGGACAATTCCAGCCCATGATCTGGCCACCTAGACCGCCCGATATGAATCCCATCGAGCATTTACGGTACATCATCGAAAGGTCCGTTCGTGCCCAAACTCCAGCACCATCCACACTTTCACAATTATGGACGTCTATGCAGACAGCATGGCTCAAAATTCCTGCAGAGGCCTTCCAACGACTTGTGGACTCCATCATGATACGTCGAGTTGTTGCACTTCGCCGGGCAAAAGGAGGACCGACACGATATTGACAGTCATCTCATGACTTTTGTCACTTCAGTGTATATATTACAGTGAAAACTGAAAATCAGCCAAAACGTGAATTAACTAGGTAAAACACGTTTTAAGTGACAGTACTAGGAAAAATCTTAATTATTAAGGAAAAACGTTTTCTAATTGATAGCGTCAAGGAGAACCCGGTTTATTCACGTTTTGAATGGTTTATTTAAACAATAATTGAATCCAAAATTATTACATTAAATTACAGTTACTAATAGAGGGGGTTTGAGGAAATAACCCATTATTGAAAAAGAATTCTTTACTTGAATATTATTTAATACAGTATCGCTATTGCAAATTGTTTATTTCGACATTGCAAACTGCTGTGACACTTAGAGAACAATTTTCCACGCGAAAACTTTTTTATAATATCTGATGGCAAGGTTGAGATTGCCACTACAACTCTTGGTTCAATCCCGAACATAAATTTGCATGGGAATTTGATTTACTCTTGAATGTTGACATCTGTTTTTCATGTATTGGACAATATGAAGACTATTGGACCACTTTGTACTTTGATTATCCTTCATCCATGAAGCAAACATATTTTTTACTTCTTACTTGGCCCTCTCAATCGAACTCCGCAACTGGGCTGTGCCAAATGAACAATCTTCAATTCTGGATAATAACTGCTCTATAATGATATTAACTAAGACTCCTCCGTCGTCAGATTGCAGTATACAAGGAGCCCCAAATATCAAAAACATTCCAAGTACTTGCAAAGCAACATCTTCCGTTCCTTCGTTCTGAAGTGGTCGTTGTAACAAACTTTGTTAAGTCTTCCTGGTAAACCATAATAAGCCTAAATTCATTATCTACCTGAGATTGCGACTCAATCAAATCCACTTGGAAACGTCCATTCATTTGATTGAATTATAGGTTTGGAAACCAAACCTCTCCTTTACATTATATATCATTTTTTCTGTTGGCCTGTTTCATACATCGATAAAAAAATTGTGTATCCTCTCAGCAGTTATGATAGCAAATTTTCTTGAATTTTCAATTTTAAGACTTCTCTATTCCCATTTCCTATGGCCACATGTGCAAATTCTCTAGCATCGAAAATTTCTTCAACAGGTTAATAATATTTTAGGGGCTCATTTGAAGAAACCAAGTTATTTCTCCCTTGAATATCAAATATATAATCTGTGTTACTGAATTGAAGTCTTATAAACTGCAGATTTTGCTTTTTCAACTTCAGATAGATTTTTGTATTTATGTGTAATATCTTTAAATTTATTCTGTTTTTTTATGAAAAAACAGTAAATGTTTAAAAAACATTATTTTTTCAATTTTTGATGTAAAAAAAATACCCTTTTTTTTCAATTATTGTCAATAATAAAATAGCTCAAACAAGTTTCAGTATAAATAAAACTAGAGGGTGGTACTTGATTTGATTATTCCACAAGCACCGAATCTATATTCATATGACTTTAACTGGATAACACTTGAAATAGCCAGAGTAAATACGTTTTCCCGAATTAATTCGGGTTCTACCTAGCACTGTCAGTTAAAACACGTTTACCTTTAATTCAAAATTTTCACTAATTTCTGATTTTCACTGTAACATATACCCAGAATTTTTATATAATTTTAAACTATCGATAAAAAAATTCTTAAAAATTCAGATAGCATAGTAATAAGGAAAAATAATTTTATAGACAAAAATATCTACAGTGTGTTTGTGTGTTTCAGATTTCACATTTTCCACCACATTTTCAGATTTCCTTGCTTCGGAAAACACATTTTTGGGGAAATTTCCGACTATCTGTCAATGATAAAAGCAATACAAAACACTTTGAACTAGAGGGTTGAAGTTTTGCATACGGTGTTTATACCAAATTTGTACATCTTTATCAAACTTTGGGAAAAAATCTGCTCAAAGGAAATTTGTCTATCCGTCTATTAGAATTGAATTCAACACTTTAAATACAAAATGAGTAGGGCTAGTTAGATAAAATTCGATTCACAGAATTAACATCTATAAAACTTGGATCTAAACTCGACAAAGGTTAGACCGTCAGTCGGTCTGTTATTTTAAAAACATACAAACGTGATAATTCAAAAACTGAATTATTTAAATATATCAAATTTCATATGAGATTTTGTGACTCTTTTGGGGCAGTGTATCACATTTCGGTGTTTGGGGAAAGTGTCTAAAATACAAATTTGATTTTCGGATAGTATTGGCCGCATGCCATTGATTAATCGTCAAATAATTCGCCAAGAATTGATAGATTCAATAAAATGTTAAATTCACGCCAATAGTAAGTATTTTAGAACTATTGTACGCCAATGCCATGTATTGTATTCTGTAGGATAAGATCTTTATTATTTAATATAGTTACATCATTCGCAATATGGCCGTTAGACTGTAGATTGTTACAGTTTTTTTCACATTATAATTCAATCACTAATAATCGAGACGAGCAAATTAAATCAATTTTACAAAATTAATTGCGTTATGAAATAAGTGAAATAAGGTGAACTAAGCACGCCATTTTAAAAATCTTGTTGAATTTTTATATATGTTTAAACTTTGCCCTGTTTGATATATTAAGATTAAAAAATATCTCTATTTTTCTAAAGTATTTGTATTTCTTTTGCACCTGGACTATAAAAAAATATACGGGAGCTTACTCTGAAAATTCAAGCGAACGCTCGAAATCCATAAGAATAACAGTTTGTCAAAGCAGAGAGTCGAAAAATAAAGATTTCGGAGGGAAAAGGAAAAGGATTGCATATGTTTTAAGATTAGAAAAAAAAACTTCTCTACAGGAAAACTTTTTTTTTATTTTAGCTTTTACTGACGGAAATGCTTTTTTTTTTTCATGTGAAAAAAAAATCCAGTTTTACCAAATCCCGATAAGATACTTTCAGAACGAAATATTCAAGACGGGGGAAAATCTATTTTTTTCCCTTCTCGTTCCGACATTTTCTGTTCTTTTTCAGAGAAAAACTTTCACGCGCTTACTAATAATAAAAGAATATCTGCAACAAGCAAGCGAATGCACCGTGTTTAAGTTTCGTAGTACGACAGGTGAAACTATAAAAAGAAAGCCAGCTGAAAATTCCAACGAAAAAGAAAAAAGAGAAAGATCTTTTATTTATCATCACACGAATGGCAACACGACGCGTCTTTTGTGATCGATGCAGGGTCAATGGGATGAAGATAGGCAAAGTAAAATATATTCTAAAGGGTTTTTTTTTATTATTTTTTCCCCTTCCCCACCTTGCAAGAGGGGTGGAAGAGATAATACTTGAGCTTAAGAATATTCTTATCCTCCCGGAAGTGTATCGCATTTTTTTAGTTCTCGCTAAACGTGTATTGATTTTGTCATTTCTATCAGGCTTATCAGGTGCGAAATTTTATGGAGCGGTGCGTTTCAACGCTGGGACGGCGGAGGGGCGATAAATCTGATTTTTTTAGGGGGTGGGAGGGAATAATAAACGTGGATGGGGTAATAGCGTAATAAAGATTTAGAGTAACGAGCGACTGTGCGATCCAGAACTCGAGATACGCGATATGATGCCATAGAAAGGATTCATCAGTGAAATTCTAGAACGCAAACGATCTTTTTTATACAGCAATTTCAAAAAGATATGTTGTCTGGATTTATTTTTTAATGCTTATTTTTTTCCCTTCGCATATCCATCTATATCTTTCTATTATTTAGAGTCCATGAAAATGTTTATCAAATTATTTAAATTTGTTTTTAATGATCTTTGAAATCAATATTAATTACTTTTTTTCCAATAAAGTAATTACTAACTTTTGAGTGAAATATAAATATAAAGGAATAACTTTTTTTATATACATAGATAGATCGATTTCCTTTACATACTTGAAATATATATTTATATTATTCAACTTTTTAATGAAAGCTAAAATGATATTTCTTCAATAAAAAGTCGGCTGACCCTATAACTTCTGTGTCCTGAGGATCTAACATATCGCCTTGTGATTTCTCGCAATTCAACTTTCATTTCCTTTAATAAATTAATTACAAATTTGAGATTAGGATCATAAAAAATTATTTTCCTTTTCTTCTGTCCATAGCTTTTTAAAATTTAATGCCCTTTTTTTCTAATTTAAGTTCGTGATAATCATTTTTTCAATAGAATTTTCTAGAACTTATAACTGGACATTTTTTAAAATCTTAATTTTAATTTAATTTAATGCTGAATACCCACTAAATGAGGTTTTTAATTTTTAATATTTCTTTTTCTCTTTCTGAAATTTCATACTTCGTAATTTAAAGAATTATTCGAAATATTTAAGGCAAAATTATTCTCAAATTGACTTTGTTAATGCCAATTTGCAAGAGTTCTTTTTACGCCTTTAGTTTGTTTTACAAAACTTATTCTAATCGATCTTTTACCTATGCATCTTTAGTTTTTTTTTATCCACATTCTAATTCACCTTTTCAAAAACTGGAATGAATGCATAATTTTTAAGCATTCTACATAGCATAAAATGTGAAATCTGTTTGCTTGTAAACATAGGAAAAATATAAAATATGCTTAATAATCCTAATTTGTGTCTTAGAAGTACATTGCATCTTATAAAAAACAAGAAAAAATATAATTAATAATGAATATCTTTTCATTCTCATTAAAATAACAATTTAAAATTATCGAAAATAATGATGTTAATGTTTGATATCAACATTAATGGTTATATGAAATAATATCATTTGAAATTTCCATATATGATATAATGAATACAATAAAAAATCATCTGTCATAACGAGTAAAAAATCAACATCTCATTATCTCATCTAAGCTGTTCTTAAGGAATACTTTTATATTGAAAAATTAAGAGAATTTGTACTACAATTCTTAAAAATTTTGGCTCAAAGCAAAGATGGTACTTTATTTTAGATAAAAAAAAACTATATAAAAAATTTATTGCATGCCTATGCTTTGAATATTGATTATTTTGTCTTTTAATAATTAATAAAGAATCCACGATTATTTAAAATTGCACTTTAATTGCTTCATAAAACTGTTCAATTAGTATTTCTTGTATTTCATTTAAATAAATTCCTCTACTATTTCACAAATTAAGCATGGAAACTAGATAACAGTTTACAAAAGACTTAATTAATATTAATATAACTTCAATTTAATGAGTTTTTATTTGAAAAATTCAAATTTAGTGTCCTCATATTTTGGTTAAATTTAAAAAGAAGATAACTCCAAAAGATTTTCATAATTTTCAAATAATAGATTTTGAGAAGAGCAAAAGTTTAATTTTATTTTTCATAGTTAAAACGTTGGAAAAAAAGAGAAACTCAAATTATAACAATTGCCGTATTTTAATCAAATTAAAAATTGGCAATCAGAAGCAAAAGTTTTTCACCACATTATAAAATTATTAATTTGTATCAAATGACAGAAAATGCTTTACTATGAAAAAAAGTATTAAATGAAGCCTTTAAACGACAAAAAAATCTTCAAACTGAATAAAATACCTGCCAAAAAATATATACAGAATAATTTTCAAAAAAAATCATTAATGAAAAAAAAACAAATTAAAGACAAAAATGTAATATATCGTCTGGTCTCGTGCGATAATAACTATTATACAAAAGAAATTTTTTAAAAAAAATACTGCAAAAATGATAAAGTAAAACATGGAAAGATAATGTATCGTCCTCCGAGATAATAATCTTTATTAAAAACTGTTGCTCATAAAAATGATTTTTTTATACATTTTTTACTGTTGAAATATTTTTTAATGTTTTGACAGTAAGCCATCATTAAAGCTATGCTTACTATCCAGTATTTAAGAGTAAAATTTTAAATACTGGTCAAATAAATATTTATTGTTAAAGTTATTTCCTCAAATCATTGCTATCAAAGGCTACAAGTATAAATGTTTTATTTGAGAAAACAAAAATATTTTTTACTCATAATACAGATAAATTATTATAACTATAAAGAATAGTCAGAGATGATTATTATAAAAAATAAATTTGAAAAACTTTGTGCTAGTGCGTGGAGAATATGATTTCTTTGGACTCGGAAATATCTAAAACTTACAAATTTACTGAAATCTGTTTCAATTTTCTCGAATATCAGGAAGTTTCCTCTTTTTAAAATATATGCAACAAAGTGAAAAAATGTTATGCTTATAAAATTTATTATTTTATATTTCAATCATGAGGCATATGTTGAAATGCATGCATCCCTATTATAGAATAATTGATAACTGGTAAAAATCTGTTAATTGTAAATTAGAATATGAAATGAATCACAAACATTAGAAGGTGAATAAAATTCATATTCTGTTTAGGATTTATATCTAATGGGTTTTTTTGTGGTTTGGTTTGATCCTTTTTCTATATTTACATTTAGATGCTAAAAAGTTTTTTTAATGATTTGCCTGTTATTGTGTGATTTTAATCTTGATATGTATTTTGATGTTTTAATTTTAGGTTTTATTGTCTTTTGTTGTTTGTTTTAAAAGTTTACTGTAAACCTATTTAGATTTAAAATTTTGTATTTGTATTACTGTGATACTAATTTATTTCCAAAAGGTCAATTTCCCGGGATTTTCAGGTACCAAGGGGTCATTTTTTTTGACGAATTGTCAGATCCCTGACAGGAAAAAATCCCTGGCTTGAATCCGTGCCTGAGGGTGACCCTTGAAAACGTCTTCAGGTCGGATTAATCGTATTTTTCTTTTTTATTTTTTGCTTTAAACGTAATTCTTATTGCTAATTTAGTTAAATTCATTTGTGTTCTAGTTGTAGCAGCATTAGCGCTCTCTAAATATGATTTATATTTTGATACTTTGGTTCGAGAAATTTCTTTATTCCCTTTGTTTACCCTTGATATAATAGTTACTTGTTGTATTAGGATATTTTCCTGATTGTTGTACTGGCAGACTTGTGAATTTAGTTGTAGTCTAGAATTAAATTAAACTGGGATTCGATGCTGCTTTCTACAAAGAGTTCTCAATGGCAACATATTTCATGAATATTAAAAAAATCTCATCTTGTTTTTATTTGCTGTTTCTCATGGCACCTTGCCATGGACAAGCTCGCTGAGATAGTCAGAGATTTAAGCCTAATCAACCTCTCTTGTTTTGCAGTAGCACCAGCTGGGGCCAAGGGTATAACTTTTGCCACTCACTCGTCACTTTCGCTCGCACAGTCAACTTTTACAGGGGACACATTCTCACGCCTCACAGATAGAACACAGAAGAATAACCAAACCCGAACCAGGACGCCCAGATCACCGCGGGAAAGACGCGCTAACCCTGTGCCAGGACACCAGTAAATATCGTATCTTAATTCCAACAATATACCAAGACTGTAGTATTGTAGATGTCATGAGCAGGACATGACATCTACAATACATCTTTAAAGTGCTAAAAAGTGACGAAGTATTTAATTGAAGCTTTCCACACTTTGTTATTATGCAAATAAATATGTTATTGTATTATTATAAATGTTTATTCCATTTGTTTTTATTGTCACCTGCAATATTTCGCTCTTCTTTGCTTTGCGACCCCCTGTTTCATTGCACGACTTGTTTCTGTATATCTAAACAACCCTTAAAATTTGTGAACAATCTTCCTAAATATACAGTTGATAGAAATTAAATTTGTAAGCAATCTTTCTAGACATACAATTAATAGAATTTAAATTTATATGAAAAAAATTAAGATCATAAAAATTTTATTTCACGAAACTATTTGAATTTGTTACCTACATTGAACTCGGATGTATTTTGTATTGACGTACTCTGAAGTATTCATTGAATTTAAAAAAAAGTTGTGTAGAAATACGTCTTTTTTCCTTGCCTTTTTTTATATTTTTTAATATAATACCAGTGTTTTCAAACGATTTTTTAAAAAAATTAATAGCTTAGAAAAGTAACGTAAAATTTACATATCACTTAGTTTTTATTAATTCCTAACTTTTATAAAATTAACTCGAACTATTTTTTCTTCTACTCTCACAAAACATGAACGAAAATTTCAAAAACTGACAAAATATTAGTTTTCAATCAAAATATCCCTTTCCCCGACGATAAATCTAATCATTCTAGCATTTAATCCGCCTCTTTCCTTCATTCTAAACACAAGCCCACATGAATAAAGGATATCATATATTTACGAACGGATATTTTACCTAGCCACCGAAACAAAAATAAACAACGCCGAACCCTACAGGAGACGAAATTCAGCTATCCAATTTGGCAACACCCGTAGCAATCTACCCACATCGGTTATTTCTGCGCCATGTCTTTCAAATCAGCCGTGTGCGACCGAAATCTCTTCCTAATGTCCTGGGATCGAAGTTGGAAAATCTGGACCCTCGCGTCAGTACAAGTGAAAATTTAATTAAACAGACGGCCTGCTTCATAACATAGTTTATCGTCCATCGCACACACACACACACACACTCAATATGGAAGGGGGTTGTGGGAGGTTCTTATTGGCAGATCCGCCCAACCGGCTGCTTTGTCCAACGTAATGCACCTTGTTCCCGAATGGAAAACAGAGATGGGGAATTGTTCGTGCCTTATACATAATTGAAAGGGATTGGGCTTCTAATGGTCGCTTACAAATGGATCCATGGGCTTCCTTCATGGGTTCTGGGCAGATGCAAGGTTGCTGAAGGGCCCCCCAATCGATCTATATTAGGCAGTTATGGTTGCAGAGAGATGATACAAAGTAAAAGCGGCGGGCCATCGTTTTAACAACACTTATGAAAGAAAGAGGTGGGCAGTGATGGATATGGAAGTAGTGTTAGGAATGTGTTAAGCTTCACAGGTTTGAATCATTCGAATGTAGTGGTTGATCACCAGTTGCTTCCATTTGTAATAAGCGAATAGTTTAAAAATGTGTTAATGTGGTGATATAAGGGTTTAGTCTCAAAAGAGGTCCGATTTCTTGCATAAACCTCGGAAGAAAATATTGGGCTCAGATTAAAAAGCATTTTAGCTATTAGATTATATTATTCGTAAAAAAAGAACTGGCACAAAAAGAGAATTTAACTTCAGCTTTCAATGTTTTAAAATAGGATTTTAACCTTTATCAGTTTCAGATTAAATGTTCTTATCTGCAGTTATATGCAGAAATAATAACGAATTGCATGAAAATATATAACTAGTCAAGGAAAAAACGCATAAGTCGGTGATAAAGGGTTTCTTTTGTTTCACAGTTAAGTATTAACCAGGGAAATGGAAGTTTGAGCAGTAAAACTAACTTTTCAAAGAACTCACGTATTTACGCCCTAAAATCTCCAAACTTAAAGTAATAACATTGATATTGGAAAAAGTTGCTGTTAGTTTTAATCCAGGCTTTTAACTTCTTACATTTCAGAATTTTGGTGCCTAAAAGGTTTAAAAGAAAAATTTAGTTAGGTAATTACTTATTTTTCATGTAATTTTCTTTTTCAGTTACAAAAATTTTTCTCAAAGAAAATTAATATCTTTCGCTTTATAAGTATTCAAAAAACTTTTTTAATTCGAGTTTTGAATATAATATTTTTTGTTAAAATCGATTCTTTACAAATGCAATATTGATAAAGAATTTATAAACAATTTTGTGATTGATTTTTTTTTATTTCTTAGTATCATTTTGCTACAAAAAGAATTAAAAGAAACAGATTTTTATGAGAATATTTCAACTTTTTATAAGTAGAAATATATGTAAAATGTTTTGACAATATGACAGTTTTGAGTAAATTTACTCTCCAAGTCTTAAAAATCTGTTAACAAATGAAAAGATATAAATAAATCTATGTAAATCAGTGCAATTCTAGTAAGCTAGAAATGTGTATTTTTTGTTTAGATAAAACAAATTAAAGCGGAAAAAAATCTTTAATATAATTTTTCAGAAGCTCCTAATCTTATTATTAAATTTCAATAAGAAGATTAAATTTTAAAAGAAGTATCGATAATTTTAAATCTAACCACAAAAAATATTTGCTAAAAATAAAAACCTTCCAAAAGTTTTAACATTAAACCTTTAAGATTATTTTATAGAAATACAAATATAACTTTCAACATAAAATAAAGCAAAAACAATTAAATTAACTTCGTTTAATATTTAACACAAATTTCCGTTTCTCTTCTTTTTAAAAAAAATTATCCATTTATAGTTACACTTTCAGTATAAAATTTCTAGTGTTATTAGTACTTAAGTTTCATTCTTTTGTTCTTTCAGTTTGATCCGAATTTCATTGATGGAGGATCATATATCAAAAACAGTCTGCTCAAAAGTTTTGTCTAGAAAAAGACTTATTTCGAACTCAATTAATGCATTCCATTCGTTTGACGTCATACACACACATGAAAAATGTAATCGAGAGGCTTACACCCCCCCCCCTTTCACACCACCTTAACGCCCAAGGTGAGCAATAAGATCGGGCCTCGGCGATAAATGATACCAGGCTCTGTGGCCGGTACATAGCAGCCCCAATGCAAATAATTCATGCATCTATCCATCTTGCAGTACGATGGATCCACCAATAATGGACTCAGCAAGTAGAAAATGATTTATATAGCAGTATAATAGAAAGGCCAAAAGATTAGAGTTGCAAAGTGACATATTTATCTCCTCATTAAAAACATCTTATAAACATTTCCATGGAATCGGTTATACTTAATAAATTATTCAATGAATGTAACGTTATGGTTACGTTACGTGAGGGCACGTTCACAAATTTAGTTTCAAAAGAAAAAAAATGAGCCTTAATTTCATTTATCGATACAAAAGTGCGTTTCTTATGCTAGAACAGTTCTCTTATATTTCACCTTTCGCATAAAATGACGTGTCTGTCAATTGCATTGAATTATTAATCGTGTCAGAACATGAAGTTTTGGGGATAAAGTTTTTGGCGCCGACAAAAATCAATAAAGTGAAAAATAAAAATTTTAATCCGCAGATGAAAAATAAAAATTTTATTATCTGCACGAGCATCTAAAAAAATCAGCTTTTAATAACGTGTTGAAATTGCATTTGCAAAAGCTCTGATTAAAAAAAATAAGTTAAATACTACATCAAATAAAACCTAGAAAAATGTCATTTTGAGCACGCGATTATATGAAATGAAATAAATAGAAAGTGTTATATATTTTTAACAATAAATGCGAGACGAAGTGTTTTTTGGGCATTTGCAATACTAAAGTGACTCATTCAATGAAACCATTAGAATGAATAAAAATATAATTTAACTTGTACGAGCACGGCATGCTTGACCGTTCAAGAAATGACGTTCTGACGTGATAAAATGAAATCTATTTCAATGTAATCTTTTAATTTTAAATCTGTAATCAAGGTATTAAATAATTTAAAATGCAAAAATCCGTCAGAAACGCTTCGGCATCACAAAGCTCCTTATGTTGTTGTTAATGGCAACAGTCATGGACAAGCTTCACCGAGGCATCTGCGAGTTTCAAGCCGAAAGGAGTGTCTCTTTATTTGAAGTGGCGCTAACTAGTGTCCAGAGTACAATTTAGCTACATAGTCATCACAGTCGCTTGCGCAACCCCCTTTTTAAAGGGGGAAGGCACATTCATACATCTTATAGACAGAATACAGAAGAACAACCATGCCTGAACCGGGAGGCCCAGCTTTCGCAGAGGGCGCATTACCCCTATGCGAGGACGCCGGCAAGTTCCTTATATTGTCATAGGTATTAAAATAGCAATGAATGTCCCGGATGGGGCATATTATCAAATTAGGAAGTTAATTACATTCGAATGTCAAGGGGGTTAACATCACAAGAGGAATACTTAATATAATTCTCCAAGCTAAAAACATGAAAGAAAACCATGGTGAAAATTAAATATTTTAGCCACGTGCTTCAAAAAAACATTGATTGGTCATAGAAAAATGAATAAATTCATTCATGTTCGTTACTCTTAAAATTAATAGAATTTATCTTTAAGTGCAATATATTTTATTTTTATTTTAAATACATCTTTCATTTCTATCATTTGTGGATTTTAAAATTTTGCAAACTTCGATTAAATCTGCCATATCGTTAAAAATAACTCAAAATCTCCAATCCTAATACGACTGATTTTTTTTAAAAAATTTAATCATGTTTCTTCCATTTCATTAAGAATATTTTTAAAGTACTTCGAAATCCTCCTTTAAAGAAGACTTATATATTGTGGAATTAATTAACTTTCGACGTACTTCTATTTAAGACAGCTACCTGGTTGTATGTTTCTGAGATTTTCATTTGAAACTTTAAACCGCTTTCAAAACTCCATGTCCATGTAATTCAAGAATCGAAGGAAAATTCAATATTATGATGAATTTTTTAAAAGAATACCTGCCACGGAATGCGGGAGAAAGTCAAAAGTAATAAATTAGCTCTCATTTATTTCCCAGAAAACGACTCAGGAAAAGATTTATTTTTATTGCACTTTCTCCCTTCTGTAATTCAAAACCAAACTTTCCCAATAAATAAACCATCTGGTTCGCTTTGAACAAGCAAAATAATAAATGACTGCTTATCAAAAGCAATGAAATACAGCGCTATTCATTCTAATTTCATTTTCAATTTGATTTCTTTATATCTTTCCATTTTAATTCATTCACTTTATACTTCTTTTCTTATTTATTTCCATTTGAACCAAATGCAGTTTCCATGCAGCACGATAAATAAGGAAAAGATAAAAAAAAAGAATTATTTTAAATGCGGCGTTTCCAATTTAACCTGGTCTCGAGTGGTTTTAAGTGAATATTCTATTTATCATTTAAGTTGTAAATCATGCTGTCATCTGAGTGGCTCTCTCTTTTTATCGATTTTACAATTTGTCACACACTGCTCAGGGGACAGCACTGGGTATATAGCATATAGATATATTTCGTCTACTTTAAAACTCGATTTTGGAAATGATAGATGATACGATATATTCCAATTCATTTACATTCATATAAGAGATACATTACTAAAAAATTTGAATGAGAATTTTGTCCCGTCTTATTATGAAATGTTGACTGAAAATGTATCTAGTTTTTGAAATTTCATAGAATTCTTGGCTTTTCATATTGAAATGGGGGAAGCTGTGAATTATTCATGTATTCAGGAATAATGTGAATCTAAAGGAATTCATGGTGAATTTTTAATGATGGGAAACAATAAATACTTCAAATACTTCTAAAAAATGAGCTTCATGAACTGGAATTTATTTATTTTTACACAATTTTTTATATATTTCATAAATTATTCCACATAAAAAATACAAGAGCCTTATTCACAAACCTGACACAAAAATACATTATTTTACATTTCAATATTTTAATACATAAAATATTAAAATAATTATCCTCTATAATTATAATATTAGAATACAAGTTCAGCGATTGGATCAAAGATTTCAACAAATATCTACAGTTTTGATATTACCAAATATCAAATTTCGTTTATCTAATTTGCGAAAATTTGGAGTTGTCATTTTTGTGCGCGCTCGGAAAAAATTTCCAATAAGGCAACTTGGACTGTGACTTCGGGCCGTAAACAGGTGGTTTATGGTGATACAGATGGTAATACCATGAATATTAAGATATTAGGATAATATAACAATTGATCTGAATAATCGCTTAAGCCCTATAAGTTTCAGTATCCGAATTTAATTATTAGAATAAAACCGATTTTCTTCTATTATTACTATTATTATACACAAATGTAGGTATCTAGTAGTTTGTAGCTATAAATAGATTCATAAAAACAAATATATATATTCAAACAAATTAATGAAATAATTTTAACTTAAAATATAGCATTATCATGCTAAAGTTACGAAACTAAGTAGTTATCTAATTAACAGAAGAGCCTTTAATTGAAAATTGCCTAGGGCAGCAAAATATAAAAATCCACTGCACATAATCAAAAAATTCATTCTTCAAAATTTTAATCAGCGTGAGGCTCGGAGAACTTGGGAAAAATTTCACCTATCTGAATATGTATGACCAAGATAACTCAAAAACGGGTTAAGCTAGAAGTCTGAAATTTAATATAAAGTTTTTCAACCAAATTTGAAGATTTCTATCAAATTTTAAGTAAAATCTATTAAGTGGAAATCTCTGAATTGATCAAGCAGCAAAAGAAAAATAAGTCAATTGACTATCTGAGGAAGAAAAATACATCTATTGATGGAAAAATAGATGTTTCTATCATTGCTTTCGTAATTACAAATTTTTTGGATAACCAGGAGGAATCATCACTTTTCTTATAATTTGAAATAAAATAGGGAATTGCGAATAAATATGGAATTTTCTATATTTTCCCATGTTTTTTTATGCTTTCGAATAAAGAAACTATTTTTCATCTCCCGCATAAAATTGCGTACTTTGGGTCAGGCCACTAATGCGCAGAATGGCATTGGAGAACAATAGATATGAAATATGGGCCTTACGTGATCTTCTAACTGAATCTTAAGGCATTTTTACAGAATTTATCTTACAAATGTATATTCAGGTGGCCTTTTTGACCGTTTATAATCCAAATTTGGCACAGAATTGCAATTGTAGTGACAAGATCGGTATCGAACTTCATTCGTTTAAATGCGTTTATAAGCGTTATTCCTTTCACATTCTTGCAAAAGCATAGAACAATAAATGGCTACTCCTGATTCAAATTTTGTTCAAAATTTGATAATGTTCAACATATTAGATGCTAAAACACTGTACGCAATTTTTGTTTATCTAGCTCTTCAAGGTTTAACATTATCGAACTCTCTTGTATTTGAACAGACCGACTTCGAACCAATTTCTCTCAAAATATGACAAGACTCTGCAAATTTAGTGTAGCCGTATACCAATTTCATCCATCTAGCTAAAAGCATGTTTAGTTATCATGAACGACAGATAGGCACAACACCGCTACATGTCTCTGCAACTATTGCCTACTGGTTGTTTAAACAGAGTAATGAGCATGAAGTGAAAGAGACACCGGAAGACACTTGCCTACTATCCATCGATGGGACTATCACACAAATTGTTCTATATCTGACATTTACTGATGGAAATTAGATAAGTGGATTTTAACATAATAACACAGATGGACGGGCAGGTAGGCATGATATCAAAATTGCTTTTTTCATACTTATGGAAGCTTGAAATATCGATATTTGTCAAAATTCGTACTAAGTTTCTGACGTTTATAGTACTTTTTCTACGTTTCATACGTGAGAAAGTAAAAAAAGTAGGCGATATCATAATACATCATTGTGTAATATTAGGGTTATATTCGAAGCCCAGTATCCATACTATTTAAGTCAAAATCTATGTTATTCTTCATTTAGGATTATATATTACAATTTTTGGTAAAATAAGAAATTGAGAGGGTTACCAGCAAAACTAGCTTCCATAAAACTTTCTCACATATTCTCTAATAAAGGCGTTATATCATTCAGCTTTAAATTTTGGTCATAGTTATTCGACATTGTTAAATATCAATCTTTGTCGCGAATCGAGAGTACGATATTTGACGATCTTTCATCATGTCAGAACATGATGTTGTTTCTGGGATGAGGTTTTTTGGCGTCAACAAAAAATCCGTCGGCGAAAAATAAAAATTTTATTATCTGCACGAGCATCTCAAAAAATCGGCTTTCAATAACGCGTTGTCTCTGCATTTGCAAAAGCTCCGATTTTTTAAAAAATAAGTTTATGACTGCAGCAAATAAAATCTATAAAAATATCATTTTGAGCACGCGATTATATGAAATGAAATAAATGGAAAATATGATATTTTTTTAAACAATCGATGCGATACAAAGTTTTTTTTTGGATCGTTTGCAATACCAAAGTACTTCATTCGAAGAAACCATTAAAATGAATAAAAATATCATTTAACTTGCACGAGCACGTGCTGCTTGGCCGTACAAGAAATTGTGTTCTGACATGATACATTGAAATATGCATGGCAGATTTCATTTTAATCTTTTATTCTTTACTAATTTTGTTGATATGAGGACAATTGAAAGAAGGCACGGAGGGTAAAATAATATGTTTTTTGAAGCCTTTTCCCCTACGGATTAAAATAGAAATTTAAATAAAAAAGAATATATTTGTAATCTAATTTAAAAGAATATATTTATAGCCATTAGAACACAAAACAAGTATTCAGTTAGTGTTATTGCATCTACATGCATGAAAGTGTATAGACCGACTTTAGTGTAAATGTCTCAAAATTTGATGCACATCTATATTTTAATAGAAAAACCTGTTCGCCAAATTTTATTTACCTAATACTTAACGTTTTGTAGGACTCGTGTCCGTTTGTAATTGATCATATGTTCTGTAAGTGATATTCTTCCAATGTCAATAAAAATTTACAAATTTGATGTAAAACTTAACGAATAAAACTTGATCCAGCTAGATCAAATCGCTCGAGTTAATACAATTGAAGATATTTAATTCTAAAACTATACTTATAAGATTCAAAATAAAGATCCGTCAAATTGTCGAGATCGAAATGTTTCGACAATGAAATACTTTCTCTTATTGCACTTATATAACACAAATTAAGAAAATAGAAAATCACGGAGCTCTTTTTTCATAGTCACGCATTAAATTGTCCGTATCAGATGCTGATAATAATGCATTTCAATTATTTTTTCGATAAACGATCTTTACTCAACGGTTAATAAGCGTAACAGCCTTTTTTTAACGGATTGCACTCTAATAGAATTGATTGTCCTTGCTGATTGATTATCTGTAATTTTTGTTATAAATTATACTGACAGAGAAATTTGAAGTTATTATCTTTAAGCGCGCCTTTTCCTTTTACTTTTACAATTACAGAATGCGGAATCAGTTGAAAACTACGAAAAGAAATATTTTTTCGCAAAAGATATTCATTGTGCATTACTTCCATTTGCAATCTTTGAAAAAAATGTACAAAATACTACATAAAAAATAATTTAGACCAGTTTCGAACTCAACACATTTTCTATATTCTTTTAATTCTTTGTTAGCTTCGAGTTTTGTTGGCAAAGACATATTTAAGTTTAAAAAAAACATCAGGTGCATATTTTAAATTAAAAGCCAGCTGTTAAATAGATTCTCCCTCCATTGATTTTCTTTACTTTTGTTTATCAAAATTTTTTGCGCTCATTATCTGATAAACTAGAAAATAATTACTAATAAGGAAAAAAATCGTCTGAAAAAGAAATAAAATCGTTTTAAAGTAAAAAATGGTTGTTAATCTCTTAATTTCTGGATTCATACAATTAAAACATAGAAAATTTTCTCAAAAAAATAAATAGTAAATTTTTTTTAGTAAATTAAAGTCTGCTGAAACAGATGGGGACAAACATTTTATTAAATTTTAAAATCGATGAGCAAATAATTAAAGCCGAAATAGTAATAGCTTTGATAAAATTGATTTTTTTAACTTCCACATTAGGTTTTTTTATATTAATCCAAAATATTAAAACAAATCTTTAAAAAAGAAAAAAAGCAACAAAAATAAAAGAGAATTTCAAAATATTAATTCCTTACCATCTCTAAACAAAGTTTAGTTAAAAATAAATCGATGTGAACGGATGTATCTCAAATTTTAGTAAAGAAAAAGATATGCAATCCTAAAGTTTTTAATCATCATAAACTTCAAGTATTAAAAAAAATGTTTCGGAATATTAGAAACAATTTCACAGAGGAACCTCTTTGAAATAGACAAAAAAGAAAGAAAGAATAATTTCCAGTTTACTGAAATTAAATCCCTAGTCTTTCTTTAAAAAAGGAATTGTAGCTTATGCACTTGAGCATACGGAATTTCTATATGTTCTAATAATTAAGATGAGATGTGTCTCTATCCAGGTTCCACTGTTAGAGCTACTATCAACATTTGCGTTTATATACTGGGAGGGTATTATTAAAAAGTAAGTGTTTGAAATAATCGAAAAACCATTTGTTTGTAATATGTTGAAGGAACTTGGTATTTATAAATTTACAACAACATGGCGAAATAAATTATGCAAAAAAATTCGGTCTATTTTTGTTTTGTTAGGCAGCAAATTTGTTATTAATATTACTTTACAGATTGAAATAATAATTTTTTTATGTTAAGAGATAAAAACTGAAATATCAAATAATATTCCGTTTTTATCGCTCATATATAACTATTTGTGACGTAAGAGAATCCATGAGGAAAATCCGTTAACTCGTGAATTGTGTAGTGAAAAATACTCAAAATAAACGCAGTTTATATTATAAATAACATGCTTTATAACAAATATTATAATGTTTTATGCCAAATTATATTGGTAACAAAATTTTCTTTTCAAATGCATATTAAAAATATGAGAAAATGCAATATTCAAGAATGCTTGGCCAATCATATCGACTAGGTCGGAAATAATCTTACAACTTTCATTTTTATCATAGTGAAAAATTATTAGAATTATTGGGAATCAACCCTTCGCATTCCGAAAAATAATTAGATGCAAAATTATTCACCTAATACAAAGATTTGTTTATTGCTATGAAAAATAAATATGCATAATTCTTTTAAGTCGAATTTCTTTAAAAATTTAATCTACAACTCTTAACGTTTAAAGTAGGCGTTTTTAACTAAATATGAAAAGTAAATAAATAAAACTTCAAAATGATGCACCGTCTTGAATGATGCCTCAAAGGCACTATTGGAGTGCGAAGGGTTAAAAACTTCAGTTTAAATATTTTTTTTAATAAGTTGGATTTGCTCCAAATCTAGAGTTCTATAACGTAAATCCACAGCTTTTTTAACATACGCTCTAATTCAAGATGTTATCCCAGTGAAGGCCTTACATGATATTGGTGTACAATAGTTCAGAAATATTAAACATTTGGCGTGAATTCAGCATTTTTATAGACCTATCGTGTGATCCTTGGCGAATTATTTGGCGATTAATTCCTGGCAAGCGGTTAATGTTTTCTGAAAACTGAATTTTTGTTTCAGATATGTTCTTCCCTATATATAGTGGAAAAAAATTTGACATAAAACTAAGCTTAAAGTAGCAAAATCCCGAACCGAATTCGATATATTTTAATCCCATTTTTTTAATGATCGTGATTGCATGTTTCTGAAAGTACAAACCGATAGAAGGTCAGTTTCTGGTTAGGTTCCGCTCAATATTTGTAGCCATCTATATTGTGGATGTTGAACCTGTGAACCGAATTTTATCGATCTAGCTCTCTTTGTTTACCGGTTCGTGCAAACTTATAATCGAACGACCGAACAGACATACTTTGTTTGAAGGGATTTTGATCAAAACTTGATATAAACTTACAATTTTGGTTTTAAATTTGTTTACCAAATTTCATCTATCTAACTCAAAACGTTTTATCTCTCTAATAAAGGTTCTCTCTTTAGCCTCGAGAACTGCTTGCATCGTTATAAATAGCTATATAATAGGTATAAAATATTAAAAACTTTGGTTGAATAAAGCACTTTTACTGAATCTATCGTCTAATCCTTGGCAAGTTATTTGGCGATTAATCCCTGGAACGGGTAATAGTACTCAAAAGTTAAATTTCTGCTTATAAGTTTTTCTAAACCGATTGTAACAAAAATTTGATATTGAGCTACACTTCTAGTCACAAAATCTCATATCAAATTCAATTTAAGTAATTCAATATTGTAAGTAATTCAGTAAGTACTCAATGTAAGT
>JAOUZG010008059.1:1178619-1264740 GCA_026289955.1 Argiope argentata | reverse complement strand
TAAGTAATTCAATATTGTAAGTAATTCAGTAAGTACTCAATGTAAGTAAGTAATTCAGTATTTGAATTAACGTCCTTACATGTTTCCGAAAGCCATTGGCAGACCGTCAATCCCAATTGAATGCGGTCCAAAATTTGACAACTACAACATAGATGTTAAATTTCTTTACTGAATTTTATCTAGTGAACTCTCTTCGTTCTGTAATTATCATGTTAACTTACATTTGAAGAGACAGATTTCTTAAAATTTACAGAAAATTTGATAAAAATTTGAAAATGTGGCGTGGAGACCATATGCCAAATTTCAAACATCTGGCTCAAAGTGCTTGCATGATCTTTGTCACGCACAGATAGACAGACAGGTAGACATTCTGAAAATGGAACGCAGGGAGGTTTAAAACACAGACATTCATCAATTCCGATCTCAAATCCGAATTTTTTTAATTACTATTCTTTTTTATACTTCACATACGAAAAAAATAAGTATTAAGTGCAGCTTAACAAAAAAAAATCTGAATAAGAAAAAAATATTCTGATCTTAATTGTAATAAAAATATTACGATTGAATAATTTAATTATTCAGACCGAGTTCAATGATATAAATGCTCTTTTTGAACCAAAAGGATCTTTTTCTGAAATCAGTTCGCTCCAGTTTCGAAACACAATCACCCACCAATTCAAACTCATTGAATCGAAGAGAGTTGCAGAAATAAAACTCACAATATATTAGAAGGTTACATTCCTATTTGGCGTAATTAAATTCTAGAACATTTTCTCTTAAAACAAATAATCGCTTTCCTTCCCTTCTAGAATTATCCGGAAAAAGAAGAACATGAAGCTTAAATTTCAATCGGGAGAGAGAATTATCGAAGCGTACAATGGCAACGGCTTAAATTAAAGCACTATGAAGGTTCTCTTCTGAATGGCAGATTAGAAGAGAGGAGAAGCGGAAATCAACAATTTATCAGAGGGTGGCATCGACAGGGATGTCTACAGCCCATTGTGCAATCGCGGAGCCTATTAATACGCGATGCCATCATTTTGACATTTCATAGAAACCCTTCAGTTGGGGTTGTAAGCCGCTTAATTTTAATGCGACGCTCCCTATTAAATTGATGACGTAATTTGAAAGCCCCGTTTAGAATTAGAAGCAATCGGAGACGTTTCTCGCAACAGTCATACTTCTTTCAAGAGGGCCGGAATATCTGTCGATTTGTTCTGTTGAAATGGCCAATCAATTAAATGGCTCAGATTTGTGTAATTTAATTAGTGAAATAGTTCTTTAATGCCTGGTTGAAGTTATTTCAAATTAATTAGATTAAATTTAACGTCTGGATCATTGGACATTATTATTTTTCTGGAAAATAGAACACATTATCGAACACGATAAAATAGAAAATAATCACATTAATGATTATGGACTTGTAAAGACTAAAAGAAACAAAGGCAACTGAATATTTGTAGAGATTTTTATGTTTAATGGAATGAAATGACATTAAAAAGATGTTTGATTAAATGGTATGTCTTATTCAAAAAAAAAAAATTTTTACAACCCATTTTTATTTGATCTTAAGAAAAACCAGAGATAAACCTCAACTTATGCATTATACTTACAGAATAAATTATCAAAACTAATTATTTAAAAAATGTCTCTTATTAAACTAGGGTAGATTCCTTTTACTTCTAAGTTGTTATTTAGAAACTAATTTCTGATGTGAAAAACAGTCAAAAATAGGACTTGAAAATCACTTTCTCACCCCTAATTTTGAAGATATTGCAGTTATTGAAAAACTTTTAGAAACAAAAGTTATTAGTTTTAATGAGAGGCTGATTTGGCTAATGGTATTTATTTTTCTTTGCTCAATATTAAGAAAGTTATAGCGAAAAAAAAACTTCACCCTCCACACTATTTCCACCCCTTTCTCAGCTAGATAGACCATTTATGAACTCGGCCGACATTTTTACATATCTAACAACTTATTCCACGTCCAAACAAAATTAACGTAGATATTCTGTTGGTAAGATAACAAGAGCAAAACGTCTTACGTATATATAAACGAAGAGGAATTGGATTCTATAGACCATGACCGATGAAGAACTAAAGGATTTTCCTCGGAGGAGTTATGTCAACATAACAATTACAATAGATAGTATTCCTGTAGGAATCTACCTAATTCTTAAAGAACCAAGAAAATACAATTAATGATGCTGTTTTATATTTTAGAAAACATAAAATATTATTGGAGTATTTTCACACGAACAAAAAGTTTAAAGCTAACTCTGCTCTGATAATTCCGATTGTAGCTCTGTTTTTTTTATTAGATCAAAGATTTATTGATTAATTGACATGAAGTATTTAACCGAAAACATTAATATTCTAACGAAATATTGAAATTTATTGCATATTTGCACAATTTTTAACAGTTTATAACAAATGGATCTGGTTTTTAAAGTTTAATTATTCTAACGTCCCGTTGTATATCAACAATAGGACTATTTTGGAATGGATTTCGTAGTTTTGAACCATGGTCAGCCGATGAGGACACACACGAGATAGCACCCCCTCCCTCCTTTCCACACCACACCAGCGTGAGGACGCTTGGTCTTGACATATTTAATGCGCAACAGGTTCCTTTACACGGCGGTTCTTCGGCTTAATCAGGTCTCGAAACCGAAACCTTACTCACGAGCCGAGATCTTACCACCAGGATACTGCAGCCCACAAAAGGGTTTGGCAAAAATATTGAGAGTGTTAAATTTTAACTGAAAGTTTGCTTGATGATTAATATTAAATTTACATACTCCTATGATCAAATTGTTATAAATTTTTAAAATTGTGTTCTCTGAAATCGTAGGGCCTACTAAACATAACTGTCCGATTCACTATACTGATTGCAAATTTCCACAATACTATAACTTCCCCTTTTTTTTATTTATCACGTCAAACCAGCAAATTATAAACGAAATCGTTATTTATTTAGCTTTTAACAGTAGAAGAAATTCACTGGACAGAATATTTGATGACGTAATGAAGATAGATTTTGAGTTGCATTGCAAAAGGGAAATAAATAGTTGAAAATTATGTTAAACACCTTTTTAAAAAGTTTAAAAAAATCACACCAGACTCTCCGACCCGTCCCGAAGGCACACGGAATAAACCATAAAACTGAATGACTGGACCACCGCAACAGCAACAGTGGCGGAAACTGATGTGGAGTTCTAAGGGCTATCGCCGGTCACGATACAACCTTTCCCGTAGGAAGTGCATTCCGTCATCGATGGCGAAGGAGTGTACCCCCCTAATAGTGTAGCCACCAAGGTACCGAGACCTAGAACCAGGCTGGAAGCATCTCGAGGTACTTCCCGGGGGTTGGGTTTAAAATGTAGAAAAAGGAAATATTTAAAAAGGTTTATTAATAATCAAACCCAGATAAATTTTTAAATGTCAAAATGTTACAAAACCCAATTTTTTACTACAATATTTCCCAAAATTATTGCAAAAAAAAACTCACAACTTTAATTTGAAAATACCCAAACATTTTCCCAAAATTTTCCGGAATTCTCTCCAACGCTCCCTTCCACCGTATAATATCGTGAGTTTTTTTTTAAAGCAACGAATGTTTTACATTACATTGGCGAACTGTAGTCTCCAAATTTATAGATGTTTAGGGGGAATATAGAGTTTTAAGAGACTCAAATGTAAAAATATGAATTTAAAATGTTTTCTTACGACCAATTTAAACTAAAATTCGGTTAAGAACTATAATAATATTAACAAGAATGCACACAGTATGTTATAGATTTAAGTCATTGTATTTATGAGTTTTTGCATTTACATGCATATAAAAATACGTTCTGATATATAGTCAATTTTCTGACTTATCTGATTCGAATTTTGATAGCATTTATTTTAAATGCTAAACTTAAGATCTAAATTTTATTTCTAGTTATTTCCTTTTTGCATTCATTGAGTCCTAACACTGAAACAACCAAAACAAGACATTTCCGAGTGGATTTTGTTTCAAATTTCACAAAAATCTACAATTCTGGTTTCAAGTCCAGATACCAAATTTAATCTGACTAGATCCAAGTAATTCTCATTTATCGTGTTCACAGACAAATGATAGACATAATGCTAGAAATAAGTTTTTTTGAACTCAAAGATGTTTGAGAAGTAGAGATTCGATAAAACGTTGCGTTCAAAAAAATTTTGATGATTGCAAATATTTTTTATACTTTCTTTAAGACAAAGAAACAATCCCTTCAAAGTGCATATTTCCACTCTACATTATATTCATGCCAAATCCATACAATTAAAAAAAACACTCATCTTTATGAAGAGCTAAAACACTATACATAATACACATAATTTGCTGGATACGCATAAAACATTTCCCTTCCTTTATTAATTAATACTAAAGGTAGCAGGAAATTCTTGAGGTCAGAGGAATCTACATTCATTATATAAGGATGTTAGATAACTTAATTGAAAAAAATTTCAAACATTATAAAGCTTTCGATGTCATTGATCAAAGATATATAACCAAATCCATATCCCAAATATTGGGATAAACAGTCATTAATCAATTCAGGGGTATCAAAACATAACTTGAAAGAAACATTTGATTTTTGTACAAAACTTTCTGGAGAAATTGTCTCACTTTTGCCTTTCGTTTGTAAAAAAACTTTTAGTAGCCAATTCTGACCTAGTAAAAAAATTTGTTGTTGCAATACAGTGGAAATATAAAATTTATAACCTTCTTCCGATATGTCATGACAAAAGATAACAGAAAGGTTCTATGAGAACATTCTGTAAATTCCCATAATATGGATGCAATCTATTACTTCATCATTATTTCAGCTTGGATGAATACCAGCAAATTACAATTCAGATTCCGAAATGAAAATCATTCACTCGTTATAGGATCCAGATGGCATATGCTAATTCTTCAGAATATTTAAATGAAATCGATACTCCCCATTTAAACAGCATCGCTTATATTTGTATCTGAAATCCACTGGACTGCAGACGAAAATAGGAAATAAAGTCTGTCCTAATGATCAGATTTCTGTTTCAAACCAGCAATTCAGGACGTAAAGCGAGAACATCCTTTAAGAAAATCGTTTTACATCCTATACCCTAATTTGAAATGGAAACAGGTAAGTCAATATAAATTTTACAAGACCAATTGGGCCGGATTAATAGTCAAAGAATTAATAAGCATTTAGATAGATAGCCTAATTAATTATGTTCATCATGCTACTGTGACATCATAAAAATTGACTCTACGTTTTCTTACATACGATTCATTATTCAATTCTTTTTCAGTTCCTCTGTTATAATTTAAAAAAACTAAAAAAAGGAAAGTTTAAGAAAATTTTCGAAATGACATCCTTTTATTATCTCTATTTTTTTTAATTCCAACGTTTAAAAGTTTTCTGAGTAGCAACACGTATAATAATCATTAAAATTCTTTTCAAAATTTTAATTCTTATTAAAATTCTTTTTCATGACTTCTTTACGTTTATTTTAGTATTCTTTTATATTTTTGGAGCTCTCATAAGTCTTCTTTATCAAAAATAAACATTTTATATTCCTCTCCTTTAGCAATATTCTCTTTTGTTCGGCTTTCCTAGACTCAAAAAGGTACTTAAAATTCTAATCGCGTCTAATAAAAGCAGAAAAAAATTTGAAAGAGCTTTTTGGCAACGACTTTCATTGCCACCTTTTCATAGAAAATGTTAGAGGGAGAACTTTGAAGAAAATTGCTTCTACGTTTCTTGTTCAATTTTGTAATGTTTTTGGAAAATATGAGACCACATTCATTCTCTTAAAAATAACTTTTTTTCCTAGAGTTCAAATTTGAAAATTCATGACGAGTTTTAAATTAATTGCACAGTTTTTTATAGCATTCAAAATATTTGCAATTTTATACTTTTAAGATTAAACTGGAAAAATTATCTTGAAGATAAAACCCACCGTAATTTTATATTTTAATTCTTTCAAGAAAATTCATAAAACAATTTCCCTTTGAAAAGTATGGAGAACTATAATCTTTGTGAGAATGAAATCATGACCTTAAAAATGCCGAAGTATATTTTACAATTTTTTTAAAATTAATTTTTTAAAAAACTTAAGATTCAGTGCATAAAGAAGTATAACGTTTCTTTGAATGTATTTAAAACTCTTAATGGCAATTCAGTGATTGTTTCATACATTATCTTAGTAAAATTAATCTAACATAATTAATATTAATATCAACCCACCTAATTGGCTATAATCAATCTTAATCTAATTAACTAATATCTTAACATTAATAATTAATATCATAATTTCATAATATTTTTAATAACATTAAGATAGATGTACTTATATACATATATTGCTTCAGAGAACATTTGAAATGACACTCGTCATCGTATAATTACATTGGATCTTTTTAAATTTTTATTTTACTATCCAATACCTATCCTTTACGTATTTTGAAATTTGTATTAGTTTTAATAATGATTCTTATCACATAACTAAAATAAATAAGGACAGTTTTTTATATCTGGTTTTTCGAGAATTAAAACAAGGAATAATAGATTTTCCATTTCTTTAAAATAGCCTCGTGTTTATAGGAAACAAAAATAATTTCTACGAAAAAATTCCAGAATTACGGAAAACTATTTTCTTTAATTCAAAACAATTCTTATTTCAATTATTTCATACAATACGAGCTGAACACTTTTGTTATTAAATATATATTTTTTGTTTTCTTTTATTATTTGGCAATTTATTTTGGAAATATACTTTATATGCACATTTTAAATGTTCATCTTTTTCATAAAATTTACCAAAAAAAGGATGAAATGAAACAGCATTTTTTTAAAAAAATTCCTATGATAATAACAAATAAATCTTTATATTATTCTCGGCTCAAATTAAAAATAACTTTCAAACGCAGAAAAAAAGCAAATTTACTGAAAAAAAAGTTATCAATAACCTTCTACAACAATTGTATTCTATTTAATACATTTCTGACCTTTTAATTAAAGTTCAATCATGATTAATTAATTAAGTAGAAGCATAATGATTACCAATTATTTATTTTCTATTTTATTGACTAATATTTCATAGATTCCCATACTTAAATGGAATTAATAGAGTATTTATTTTCCTACTCAAATGACAAAAATAAATATAATCTATAAGAAATAGTTATTTGTAGAAGTTGAAGAAATGTGTAAATTGAAACGAGGAATACTGATTGCAAATCGTTATTCCAAATTTTTTTCTACAAATGGTATAAAGAGTTGTCGAAACACATAATATTGGATTTAAAGATCGGTCATCCCTAAGATTTATTTTTCGTAGTGTGTGTTTAATTAATATCATTTCTTTTTGTCTCTCTTAATTTCAAAGTTTTTCTACTTCTTCTCTGGTTCCTTTTTCTATCAAATTTATACCATCAAGTTGTTTCAAAACTAAACAATATTCTTTACAGAATTTTAATTTCCAGGCTTTTTAATTAATTTCAGTTCACAACTTTCAGCATTATTGCATTTTCACATTTATAATAGCAAAAAAGAAAATTATTCATTCAATTATTCTATTCACTTTTTTTAGTTTAAATTTGAAATTATTTGAAAATAATTTGTCTACACGCAAAAAATTTGGAATTAATTAATAATAATATCAAAAAGTGAAAGCTAGCTTATACTGAGCGAACTTGGCTCTATTACTTCATCTTCAGTCCCACTAAAGAGAGCAATTCTTCAAGTTTCTTTGAAGGTTAATAAAGCCTAATCGAGTACCATTAAAGGTCCTTCTGATATCCAATCGGTAATCGACCTCTTGCTACTGAAAAACTTTTAATTTAATGGTTGCGCTGTTTCTAATCATCCACATTACGCTTTTTTTTTTCTGGCGCTGAATCATTTTAATGAAAAACCAAGGAAAAGAAATGACCGTCCAGCAATTTAGGTCGTTCATTCATTCATTCATTGGATCCTTCCCTTCTCGATCTTAACAGCATCTCAATTTTAATACTAGCGGAAGTGGTCTCCTCTAAACTTTCTGGCATACTCTCTAATAAAAGCCCTGCCAGAGATTGGCGTATTACAGTTATCTATAGTACGCCCTGAAATATTAACTTATGACGCCAATTAGCATTTCTACTGAATTTATTGTGTCATCCTTGGAGAGTATTTTGGCGATTAATAGTATTCGTAAATCGAATTTATGCTTTAGATGCACTTTCATCTTTATATTTACACACATATCATACTTTATATTTACACATTTTTCCTGATACAAAATTAAACTTTCAATCACAATAAAATTCGATATATTTTTGTTAGTGTGTTTAGGAATTATCTTATTGGCATCTTTCTAAAAATACAAACCCACAGAGAGTCAACTTGTTATTGGATTTGGCTCAAAATCTGACAAGTATCTACATTATGGATGTTAAATCTGTGTATCGAATTTTATCTAGCTAGTTTTCTTCGTTTTGTAAATATTGTGTTAACTTATATTCGAACAGCAGTATAAACAGACATTCAGTTATGAGATTTTATTGAAAACGAGAGAGAAATCTGAAAATTTAGTGTAGTGATCATGTACCAGATTTAAATCGTCTAGCTCAAATCATTTCTGGGTTATCTTTATCACAGACATACAGACAGAACATTCTCCAAAAATGTGTATCTGTTTTTTTAACTTGGTGAGATCTAAAACGGAGAGAGTTGCCAACATCTTTTTTTTACACTTTCAACTCCTAACCTCTATTTTCTAAATTTCTCTTTTATTTTTTTTATGGGGCGATGATTTATTGATCTTAAAACACAAATATAAAAGTGCTTATTATCAAGCTTTAATCGATCAGCAAAAAGAAGACAATCTTTCTTATATTTCAGCATATGTGAAAAAACGTGAGTCCTAATATAGTAAATATTAATAAATTAATACTTATCAATGGTTTTAAAAATCGTCTAGTACACCGATTTTCTCATTTTTTTTAAAGTAAATGATTAGGACTTTTGACTATCACCAGATTTTGCATAATATAACATTTAATACAAATGTAGATATTTTTAAAAATATATACATCCTAGGTATTAAAACGTACAATACTAAGTTCATCAATTAATTCTAATAGGATAAAACAAAAGTTTTCCTTTAAATTTTATTTTCTGAGACAGCAAATTATACGAAATATTGAAGTCATTAAAAATTTGCAGTTGAGATTTCGAGAAATCTCCAATTTGCTCCCTGCGTCCAAAAAATAAATTTTCTAAATTATACCTGTGTTTGTGAAGACGAAAACAGTAAAAAAAGGATTTTAGATATACTGATGAAATTTAGTTTATTTAGTTAAAACAAATTTGATTTCATTCAAATTTTGACAGAAATTCAATTTCAAGGCATTTGTTTATTTAGCTGTCCTAGCACAAATAATCTTAGTTAAAAATATAAAGAGGTATGTAGATAAAATTTTATATAAAAGTTCAGCATCTAATATATAGATTATTATAACAGTTTAAGCCAAATCCATCAAAAGGTTGAGAGTCTGACGTTTTATGTTATCTCGTGAATGTAAATGTAATAAATGAATTTTTTTATGTGCTATCGCGACTACTATAACAAACTCTATAATCAATTTTGATTTCAATTAGTTCGGAAGAGATACCAAAAAATACATATATTTGATTTTTCAGAACTTTAATAAGAGGAATTCTATCATTTTCAAGGATTAACGGCCAAAATTAATAGCAAGAAATATCCGGTTTCAATCAGGCCAACATTAAATATTTCATAACTAAAGTTTGCTTATGCCAAGCAAGGCATTCGTAGCCTTACCCAATGTCCACAACTGTATATTGAGGGAACGATATAATATTTACACTAGAGAATAAGGGAGATCACTCTTGCTGATTTACAATGTAAATAAGCTAAAAATGCTGCGAGAATGTTTTTAATGTCAGTTCTTACTTCAGAAACGTCTACAAAATAACACAAAAAAGAAATGTGAAAAAAAAATTGAAATCGGTAAAGCAACGTGATTTATTTCTAGCCCCCCAAAAAAACTGCACGAATGGTAATGTAAGGATTTAAACTCCTAAGCCAACTGCATGAGGATATGAAATTGGAAAAAGCAAAGATTTTTTTTTCTCTACCTGTCCTAAGTCCATAACGATTCCATTTTACAAGATCGTAATCGTTATGACGGATGAGAACTATGTTGCAAAACCGTCAAATATCTGAATCACATCCTTACCTGACGTTTGATGGATTGAGAAATCGAAACTCGCAATTTAAAACCGACTTTCTGCCGGATTTACGAGAGAGATTGCTTCTCAAATTGAGTTTTTACGTTTCGGCTGAAGATTTGTACGAATGCGCCAAGATTTTGAGCCAACTAAATCATGCTATATCAGAAATTGGCGAGATTTTTTTAGATGTTATTGTTGCAGCATACGTGTTGAGATGTTTGCTTTCGTATTTTGACTTGTTTTAGTTTTAAATAGGAATTTAATTGAATATAAAAATTTTTAAATTTTAATATTGTTACGAACTTTTAATGTTGCTTTTTATGCTTTGCGATCTACTTATCAGAACCTTGATCCATACCCAAACACTTCACTTTCAACATGCTGCATTTTTTCCCTATAGGCGGACGAGAGGCATTTTTCCGAAAAAGTTTACATGGGCAAAAAAAGAAAAAAGCATTAAATGCGCAATACATTGGAATAGAAATATACAACCATATATGTCACTCGAATAGTCTAAACTGTTAGTTTAGGATTGACTGTTTATTTAATGATAGAGTACGCTGGGTCATTACGTGCACATATCTAATTCTCAACAAATATTAAATTAATAATTTTGCTACAAACTAATATTATTGGATTACTTTACTTTTAATTAAATTACCTATGGGCAAATAAAATATTACGATTCCGACTAGAAAAATGCTAATATAAAAACTTTACATATGCTCTATACATTGATTAAATGATCCATCCTAACCAGTCTCACATAATCAAAATACATACTAATATTAAATGTAACAGCCAGATTCATTTATCTTCTAAATTCCAAATAACTGCAATCGCACATTGACTACTCCACCACATGAATAAAATCTGAATGACTGGACTACTCCAACAGCATTGGTAGAAACTAAAGTTGGATCCTGAAATCCATCACCGACTACGGCACAAGCCTACCTATAACAAGACGTCCTGCCATTGGTAGTGGATAATCGATCCCACTGCTTTAATCAATTGCCATTTGGGAAGCTTCATATTCTCATATCTGAGGTATCCTTCAGTGGAATTGAGGTTGCAGTTACTTCACTCGCTTATTTATCTAGCAAACTATATAAACATTAAATAATGTATTTCTTTCATAACTTTCAATAAAAGAAAAAAATCATGGAATTAAATATATGATGAATTTATTAAAACGACTTTAAATTCTTTTGCAACGATCAATTAATTCTGTCCTTTAAAATTAAACAAAAATATTTTTTGAATATTACCAACATTCAAATAAAAACTCAAAGGTGACTAAATCAATGTAATTGAAAGGACAAGTTTCAAATTTTCAAAAAGGATAAAAATTAATTTTGAGCAACAATATTTTCGATAGTTATCTTGGAAAAATACTCTCTTAATTTTAATGAATTAAAATTCTCTAATGAATATTTCGAAACAATCTCTTCAGAAACGTATATTCGCACTCTCCAAAGCATATTTACGTCTCGTAGATCTAAGTCAGATTTCCTGGCTTGTACAATTTAATACACACGTCCACATTCAAACACACATTTTCCATTATTAGTAGTAGAAAGTGGAGATTCTTATCATTCGCAGTTATGCACGCTTCATTATAATGGCGCCTGCATTGGTTAACCCTTTCGAAAATACTTGGCATCTCTGGGATATTTGTCGAGACTCTGAGGATTCTTGGGACGAAACCGGTTGCCCGAGACTCGTAAACCATCATTTTGAGAGTTTCTGGCTGCATAAAATTCATAACATAACCAGAGTGATGTATTCATAATATATACGCTGCAGCTTTGGCAGAGTTAGAAAGGCAAGAACGAAGATAACTCGTATGTTTAATGTTTCAATTCATAGTTTCCTATGAGATTCTATGCAACTTTTGTAAGTTTTTCTTCCTTTAACAATCTACAAATAAATTTCAAATTATCTTATAATTAATGTTTGGAATAATTATGTTATATTATTTGCCCATTTTCTTTCTCAATATATAAAATGAATATTTTTCGTGTGTATGCATAGTAACAAATTTGGCACATGGGGAGGAGGAAATGTTTTAGAAATCATTCAACTTTTATCCTTATTAACCCTTTTTACGGCGGGGGAAGTATACTTCCCACCAAATTCATCAATTTTTTAATGAAATTATGTAGGTACGCATAAATTCTGACAAATTTTTCAAGAAGACGGAAATTTAAATGCGTCAATTCCTTATATCACACAAAATGACACATCTTTAGTTGTCATTTAATTGTTGATTAACCAAATTAAAGTATATTTGCTTAATAAGAATATTTTTTTTATTTGATTGTTAAAAATGAATACCTTTTCTTAAGTCAATCTCAATTCTAAAAATATTTTAACATATCATAACAGAAATAGACCTTTAAAGGGGTCAATGTTATAACTTTTCATGTCTGAAAATTCATAAAACCATCTTTCGAAAAATAGATGTAACTTATAATTTACCGTTTATGTTTTGTTTTTAATAATTTTTATAATATATACATAAGCAGGTATTGTAACAATGTATTTCATTACTGAAGTGATAGTGAAATGTTTTCATTTTTGTTACAAACATTAACGTTCTGATTTTTGTTTTCATTGTTAATGCTCAGATAAGTAGGAAATATGCTTCATTACTCTAAGTTGAGTAATTTCAGAGTAAGGTATGCTTTTAATAAAGATATTTAACTTTTGTTGTATTTATAATTAATGTTTATCTTCAGAATAAAGAAATGATAAGAAATTCTTAAAATGCACCTATTTTTGAGAAAAGTGGTTATTTTTTTCTAATTATATAATTAAATGTATGCGAATTAAACTAGAATGTTTGAAAAATAAATACAAAGCCCTTTTTATTCCCTTTATGTAAGCCCTAATCCTTTAAAATACTGTTTTTTCTAACTGTAGTATATTAAAATATGTTAAGCATTACGATTGGTTTAAAAAAAACTATTCATTTATAACCTAGGTGAATTTTATTGATTAATTAATTATTGTTTTTAATAACTAAATAAAAAAATCAAAACTCCATTAAATGCTGTTGTTGTTTTTAATAACACTTGCCATGAGCAAGCTCAGGGACATAGACGGCAATTTTAAGCTGAGGGTGCGTCTCTTGTTTTAAATAGCGCCAACTAGGATCAAGAGAACGTCTTAGCTACTCACGCATCATATTCGCTTGAACAGCCTCCTTTTATAGTGGGGAGTGGGGCACATTCCCACATCTCACAGATAGAACAGATGAAGAACAAAGATGCCCAGGAAGTCGGTCCATAATAGGTGAAATAATGGAGCTGAAACATCTACGCTTGTGTCTTATAGAAAAATGTGTCAGGATTTCTGCTAATTTACATTATTTTATTTTATGGGAAGTATATTTTTCACGTCCCAGAAAGAGTTAAAATAGCATAAGTTATATCTATAAAAATAATGTCTATTGATGAATTCAACTGATTGCCAAGACTTATCAATGTCCAATGTCATGAGCATAGATGAATACGAATATTCAACATTCTTCAGACATTTCTAACCACATAAACTTTACTCGTATATATAAATTTTCATGCGTACCTTTATAAAAGATTGATATTCGGAGAAAATTAGAATAGATTATATCTGTAAATTGTTTTGCCGAGTGTACAGGTCATGAAAAAATTATATTTTTAATTATGGCAAGTTTATTCGTCAGGAGTAATAAGTAGTGACAATTTGCTGCTTGAATTACAATTTTCATGCAAACTCAAGTATACTCGTAAATTCTTAGATGTTTAGAATATTTTGAGGTCATTTCGAAATCAAAGAAGGAAATAAAAGATTATCATGCATTGTACCATGCTTTGCTCAAGACCATTCTCTAACAGCAAATGAAATTAACAAATTATATTTAATTTAGCTCATATGCAAAAAATAGTATTTTGATTCAAGTAATTAAATAAATGCAATTATTGAATAAGTCATTTCATTAGAAAATAATTTCATATTACTCATGCTCTGCGTTTGACGAGAATACTCGTCGTCGCGAAATATTTGCGACCCATTTTAGATATGTATTTTCCGAAGAAGTCAAAATAGCTAACTGGTTAATTCAATAACACCTTTAGGGTATGCGGAACTGTCATACTAGCTTGGCCGTTCAACGATAATTCATATATTTAGCATTTTTGTTATTTTCTTTAGACAATTTTATTTTTGTGTTTCTTTCCTTCTTTGGTAGCTTTTTGTTGAACTGGCACAATTATTGATCAAAAAAGATAATTGAAATATTTTTTTATACTTTATATGTATAAAATGTTTTGTTTTTTTCATTTCATTAAGTATATTAGGAACATAAAAATAAAATGGCCGTATTTTTTCTTTAATACGAAATCGTTTTCCATTCAATTTAACATAACGACGGAAATAATGTATACTTTTTCCCTCAGACAAAAAATAGATATATATCGAGGCATTTTTATGGATTTTTTTATATTATAGCATTTTTGAAGAAGAAATGTCTCCTTTGCATGGATGGATGAATGGTCTAAATGATCCTGCCTGAATATGTCTGAAATTAACAGCAGAACCCAGAAAAGAAAGTAATTGTTTAACATAAAAAAATTAATTTCCCCTTTCAAACAAAACGCTAATGAGAAGCAAAAGTTTCTCTTTTTTTCCACACTTCATCTCAAAAACAGCACACACGTCTCATTTGATATTTTTTCACACTCTTTATCACAAAGGACGAACCAAAAAAATTAAATTTACAGTGAGAATGGCTTTAGATTCTAATTATTGCCTTATTTGATGTAGGACTCTCACCAGCGCCTAAACAATAACGTATTTTTTTCACCACCCAAACTGCTTTTTTTATTGTTAATAAAATTTTATGCATACCAAAACCCTCAAGAACGTACATGTACATGATACAGGACTGTAGTAATTCTCAAGTACAGTTTTTTTCCCCTCGAATTTTTTATAACTTTTTTTGAGAGGAATTTGATTAGTTTTCTAATCAACGCTTTTGCCATGACACATAAATTACGATAATTAGAATTTTCATTCCTGAATCGTCATTGCAATCAGCAACTTGCATTTGGATGAGAGGGGGGAGGGAGTGAACAATAAACAAGCCTTTGCTTTTTAAAATGGTTGAGGAGAAATCGCAAGTTTTTCTTTTTAAAGTGACAGTTATGATTATGATAATTGGCTGCAAAAAATTCTTCTCCAAAATGCTACTGTTAAAAAGAGCGTAATTATAGCTTCAATGTTTATTAATGCCTATACAACGATTGAGCAATTTGTTGATATTCAAGAAAATAAAAGAAATAGGCTGAAAACTATAAGAATTTGAACTTCTACAAAATTTACACATGTAAAAGTTTAGTTTTTGTCTATTTTACCACTTGTAAAATTCAAAATTATAATTGAGATGGCAATTGGAAGAAAAGAAATGCTAGAATGAAGAAAGTCCAATAAAATCAGAATTCATTTTTTTTTCACCAAATATAAGTATGTTACAGAAGATAATTGTGTTATTTTTAAAAAAAGTAATGAAAATCATCAAAATCCCAAATATAGAGAATCACAGAGAAAAAGTTTATGAAGAAAAAATAATTGCAGGAAGATCTCCTTCAAAGATTCTTGAGATATTTTTTATTTGAAAACTGCTTGATTTAATTTAAAATTCATAGTAATATTTCAAACCGGCTATAATTTTGTAATTGTGATTTTTTTTAATAAAATCTAAACAACGTGTGTGTGTGTGTGTTTTGACTAATGGCACTTGCCTTGGGCAAACCTTCGCTGAAACGATCAGCAAATTTTAAGCCTAAGAAATGCGTCTCTTTGTTTTACAAGTAGCGCCTTCTAGGGCCAAGAGTACGACTTAACTACACACACGTCACAACCCTTTTTAGGGGGCGGGCTTCATATTCATCTCAGATCGTAATTTAGACCTGGAACAGAGAACGATCACCTCTGACCCAGCAGCCCCAGTGTTATTACTCTCGACAAGGAGAACTGTGCGAACACGAACAGATTTAACGAGCACCAGCCGCCACACACTCGGGAAATCTTTTCGCTGGTGAGTTTCAAACTCGTAGTCTAAGAAGTACGAGTCCAACGCTCTACCAACCAGGCCATTTCGGCCTAAACAACATTATTAGTCACATCAATGGAATTCATATTTTTAATCTTTCATACAGTAAATTGCCGTTACTCTGCACTTTTAGCCAAGGTATTTATAAATGACTCGATTTAACTATGTATTATGCCATAACAAGTATACCTGAAAAGAAATATAAATAATTTCTTGAAATAACTGTACCATTCTAAATAACCAAACAGTGCCATAACTTTATATTATTTTATAATTGCGATATCTACTATACAAAATAAAGGCAATGTGCTTTTGTTGAATTGAGTTTACGTTTAATGGACCAAAAGCTAACTTTGGCTAAGCTGAGCCGCACTCTTGAAATTATAATTATTAATAAAATCGAATCACTGAATGTATACGACATCCAGGTATCCATAAATGTAAAAATGGCAACATGCTTTAAAAAGCAACCGAGAGGAAAATTAAAGTTAGATTCTCGAAGAAAAATTTCAAAAAATGAATTTAAAAAAAGAAGACATAATTGACAATTTTGGATCTGATGTGATTTTAGTGATTTTATAACATTCATCATGCAATTTGCATGCTATGATTTATCTGAAATTTTCCTATACCAGTTACATTTTCATTTTATGAATACTGGCGAGTTATTTTCTAGATCTTAATTCGTTTTACTTCAATATGTATTACTGAAACAATTTTATCTGTTAATATGAATAAACCTTAGTAGCAATTAATAATTACCTTAATAACAGTTACGTCTTTTTGAAATTTTTGCAACTTCTGAATTACTTCTAATATTTTTATTTTATATTCACTGAAAATCTCTATTGATTTTCTATCCAGGCACAAAAGCCTGCGAAATAATTCATGAAGGAGTTAAAGGAAACTTAAGCTGGTTCTGTTCTGATAATCCTACATCCTTACGTAGATCTCCCACCGTCATCTTAAACACTTTAACTCATTATACTCATCCTCTCGGAATAAAGCCTCTTTCCAGCCTGCACCGTTCCTATGACAACCAGCTACACAGTAGCAATTTTAATGAGCAGTCCAACAATCACTGATCTTCCCCTCTTTCCACCCTTTGCTGACGATAAACTTCATGCGCAAAAATACTTGACATCGCCAACCTCCCCCCCAAGCTGACCCAGCGAATGGCATTCTATTGCATCGGCCCGTGTTTCTTTTATCTGCGCTCTGGATCGACGGATGTCCCTCGCACACAGAATTCAAAATTCGAAATCTTTGGGGTTATCGTCACGTAGAACGCGGAAGAATCTCGAAACGTGGTTCTGACACAGAGCGTGTTTCTTATACTTATTGTCGAGTTGGCAAGAAAGGGATGAGAAGATCGATTCGCGAGGGTCACGTACGCACCGCCGAAACCTGCCCCTGTTTCGAATCAGGTCTGTAGGGACGGAATGTGGAGTATGGACATCTCTCAAAGTTTTCAATGTAGCCATTGTGCATTTTATTTCTATAACAAAAATAGGAAACTAACAGATATCAGGCTCAAATACTTTCGGTAAGATAGGAAATCATAAAACGTCTTTTTTATTGGTTCTGTATGGGAAGATCTTGGTGAGGTATTTACAGTCAAATAAGGGGTGGACGATTTGTTAAATAATTTTCTACCAATTGCAGCTTTAAGAGGCAAAAAGTTCCAAATTGAACGTCACATTTTAGAAAAGGCTATGAAAATGGATTGTTTAGGAAGTTATGAAATTTAAGACAGGCATAATATTATTGGGCTTCTTTTTATGGCAAGGAAGCTGTTTTCAAAAATAATCAATGAAAGCCCAGAGTGTATCTAACAGAAAACATTAATATATAGATTATGTGGCTTTGGCAACATGTGCTAAGATTCTTGAGTTCATCTACTTTCTACTTGTGGCGTTGGCAACAAGGAAGAAGAGGATTAAAAATATATAACTTTCGGATGAAACAACGCAAATTTTATGGTTTCTATTTAATCTTTCTGGAGTTCAAGCATTGGATATGAATAATCTATGATCGCTTTTAAATGTTGAAGCAGCTATGGTAAACGCGCATTTATCTCACCATATTGTACAGGGATATCTCGTAGTTTTTTTTAGTGATGAAGCTGTATGTTTATTCATCATCGCTAAAATTGTATAAAGCTGTAAATAAAACCTTTGTGTTTAAACGCTACCAATTTATTTGATCGACCAGGACTAAGTCATCACAATAAACGAAAAAAATATAACTTCCATTTTTATTTTTTCTATCTCGCAAACAAAGTTTTGGAACTCGACTAATTTGAGACGAAAAAAACCATCGTTAATCTAAATATCGACGCATGCTTAATCTGATTGTCGTGTGATTGTTTCAAACCGTTTAAAAATAAATAATGACTTAATTAACACAATTCTTAAGAATTTGGAGAATAAATAATATGGAAATCAATTTGTAACTAGTTGAATAAATCGCCAAATGTTACAATCTTCTGTATTATTTTCTAATAACTTTGAAACCGAAAAATGGATGCCTGAAAAGCGATAAATTGACAATTTGTTACCTACGCATTTTGTTGCTTCAAACACCTCCAACCAAACAATATCATGTTCTCACATGATAATACAAGCGAAGGAAGACTGTAAAGTATTGCAACTGCATACATCCCCTTTACCATGTGCTTTAGTTTTAGAATCCAACTTAAATCCTTACCCAATGCTCCAAAGAATTATACAACCCGATTCTAGTTATATAGCATTTTGTTATGCGTATGATAAAATTGTTCTTAAATGTAGATATTTTTTGATTTTTTTTGAAAAATAAAAAAAATGACATTTATTTCAAAATAAGATCATTTGATATCAAGTGTGACGTTTTCGGATAGAGAACAAGTAGGAATATAGCCAACTGCGTTCCCACGGGAAAGCAACCACAGATAACGGAGGAATTTGTGAAAGGTGAAGATTGCAGACTAGACGGAACCAAGACGTCTCCTTGCTAGACGCCGTTTCCCCCTCCCTTGTGATTGGAAAGATAACTTGGGTCAGATGATCAAAAAAGTTGAGAAGAATGCTGATTGGTCATTTGCCATCGAGGGCCGGTTTTTGAGACCGAGATAAAAAGGGAGTCAGAGAGAGCCGAAAGAGGGAGCCAAGCGTTGGGAGCGAATTGACGAAGCAACAGCTGGTGATTGGAGCGAGAATTCAACTTGGAATTCTGTGCAAAATTCTCAGGAGAGAATTTGGAATGTACGTAGGCCGCCTCGCCCTGTAGCCGAGCCCACGTGGAGTTCATCGGGACCTTTGGAACCATTCAACGTCTCGTCTGAAGTGTGAAAGCTCATCCGAGCTTTGGAAATACCTCCAATTAGTTGAACAACTGTCTCCTGAGTTGCTCTTCCAGCCAGTTCATCACCTTACGCTCTACAAAACCCAGCAGGTTAATCGACAAGCAGAGAATCACGAACCTCGGGCCAGATCTTGCGGGAGTTTCAAGAACTCTACCCTCCGTCTTCATCTACGAGAGAGACTACCTTACTATTTGAGGCACAGCACCTTTCCCTAATGAAACTCTGAACTTAATTGCCTATGTGTTCGTAACATATTTAATCAAGAAGGTGTATTTGTGCGAAATATATATGTATTATAGCTGAAAATAAATAGATTTTTATTTCTCCAAGACCTGGTTTGTCTTCGGCCCAACTCACCAGTAGCCCCGGCCAAAACGTTACACAAGGCAATAGCATAAGACAACCTCTATCTTGTTTATATACATAAGTCACAATTGTAATAAACCAAAAAAAATCAAGATGATTTTTAAAATGCTTCAGAAAAATGATGTTATGAATTATCCTCATGAGGACTAATGATGTTTTGAAATTTTCAGAAAAAATCTTAAAGGGTTCTGGGCCTCTTTGAGTGGATATTAATAGGACTAATGAGCTAATAGGACATTTCTGAATGGATTGCTTGAAAATTGAAATTATTATCAGTAAGTCGGTTCTACATTTGTGATGCCTCTGGCTCCGAATATTTTTTATTTCGTACAAGAAATAAAATGTCTTTATAAAAAAAATACTAGGTGTTTGGGCAAAGCTAATACTGGCCACCTACAAAACTTTCAATTCCACCACTTACCAAAAATCCATTCTTTCGGGTTGGACTTCTGAATTATTTCTGAATTTTTGGGAATATTTTGCTGTTGTTTATGTAAGAAGGATGAAATAATTAGTCCCATATGTGATCATAAGTTTTTCTATCTTCGTTATTAAAGTAATTTCTTTGATAAAATGAGGAATTATTTCATTTTCCAAAGAATTGACAAGGGTTGATTATATGATCATCCTTATGCCATGAGTTAAAGAAATCTACACTTTGCAAGCCTCATCTTTTTACTTCACTGATATATGTTTATTAGGGAATAAAATAAATTATATTTATAAAAAGCAAATCTAAACTTATAATAAAGCTGAATAGCTCAATATGGGCGCGCGCGCAGGGGTGTGTGCGTGCGTACATGTGTTGGCGTTATACACGCCAGACTATTGTACCTAAAGCTACCGAATTTGCCATTGAATAACTTGGAGGCAGGCAATGTGCACCTCGGAGTGGTTTTTTTAAATATTTAATTAGAATTTTAATTCAAAATTAAGTGAAATTTTGACGTTTACCCGCTATAATTTTCGAAAATATTATTCCACAAAAATCATTTTTACAGCAAATTGAAGCTCAAGAAAACTGAACTTCATACTAACTAAACTATTCTATTTTATTCAAAATTTCGTTAATCTTCCAAATTTTTTTTAATCTAATCATTTTTTAACAATTAATTTCGTGTAAAAATAAAATGTAACTTGCACGAGCACGTTAAGCTTGAAAGGAAAAAACAGCTTCTATTAATACGTTGCCATCATATTTAAAAAAGCTCGAATTAAAATACGTTTAATATTACTGCAAATTAAATATAGAGAAACAATTTTCATCACATGACTGAAGGAAATCAAAGATAAAATGTGAAATTTTCTTTTTAAAAAACAAATGCAAAAAAAGTTTATGATCTTCTACAAAATCAACATTATTAAGTCAATAAATCAACTTTATTTAAGGTAAACATAATTTGATATATATCCTCGTAAAACAGAGCACAACGGATAAATTGTAAACCTGTAATAATGGAAAAACATGTGTTAAAGTGGTGCAAATTAGGAAAATGAATATATTTTTATGTGACTTGAGTCAATAAATGCTCTAATAAATTATAAATGTTTATCGTTTATCTGGATGATCTGCTCTGTGAATCCTATTTCATAAAATATACTTGAGTCACTAATATTTCAAATAAAAAGAGTTGCACTTCAATCAACTAAATAAGTCACTAAAACATACTGATTTATGAAAATTTTGATTATAACTTTTCAATAAAAACGAGAAATTTTAGACCTCTTCATCGAACGTTTCAAAGATTATATCCCTATCAGCGCCCAGTGTTTGTCAGAATTGATTGGCCTAAGTTTATGAAAATGTTGATTTTACTAAATTATTCTATTTTATTCCAAATTTCGTAAATTGTTCAGATTCTATAATGGAAGATATAAAACGCCATTTATTTACTAAAAGGTGAAACGGTGAAGATTATTTCGCGAAATATGATTTCTTGGGATAAAAAAACTATATAAAATTTAGATACTATAATTTTCAATAATTATATTTATAGAGAAAAATGAAATAAAATATTGTTATTGCCATTATTTAAATCATTTTGAAAGTAAAATTAAAAACTGAATGGTGATGAATCTAAGAAATTTTTGTTTAATAATTCTTGAGATATTACATGAATTAAGAAAATTATTCTGTTACACAAAAGATTTATGCTGAATCACTCTGTTTTTCGGATTCATATTTAAAACAAGTAATATTTTATAATAAGCAATTCCTATTTAGGACAATAAAGAATTTTTTTTTTATTTTAACGACTTTTTTATTAAATAATTATAATCAATATATATTATTTATCATAAAATTATGTCCGGCCAAAACAAACTAAAGTCCGTATCCGTTGAAAATAAATCAGAACACACTGCGCATGCGTGAATTTTTCTACGCCAGATGGGATAACGCGAGATAGATTAGAAATTTTAATTTCCTTTATTCTGTTTTATTTTAATTCAAAAGTACTTCAAAATAAATCCGAAAAATCGATTAATTTACAATGTTGGCTAACAACTTGGTCGCCAAAGGAGGATAATTCATAAAAAAGTGGATATCATAAAAACAAGCAATAAAAGGCAAAATTCAATTTTAAGTTTTTGCTTATTTTAAAAATGCATGTATTTAAACTATATTACACTTAACTTTATATTTTCTACAAGTCAGACTTTGTAAAATTTGTCTTAAAATGTTTATGCCACAATTTATAGCAATACATCTACCACCTATCTAATTAGTGGGCCCCTTCTTTCCACTGTTTTCTAAAATAGAGAAATTGGCAGAAAGTGTGAATCACATGTGACTCATATGATAACCAATGAGTTGAAATATATTTAGACATAAAATTTATTAATATATATATATATATAACTGAATTGTACTTGGTCAGAAAAGATGAAAAATCGTTTTCAGCAAATTTTTGAAAGGTAAGTTAGGATAAAAAATTGACATGTATAGAATTTCATAAAAGGCTTTTTTATCTGAGGAATTAAGCTAATAATCTGAACAAGAAATTTCCCCCAATAAAGGGATTTTGTCGTATAGAGAGATTTAGTTTGCCGTATAGATTAGCTATCTCAATATTCAGTAATGGTGTAAAGAAATATCTTCTGAATTATAAGAAACGTTCATTTAACTGCTTATTGTATAAATCTGACTTAAGCACCAAATTACATAATTTCTATTTTTGAAATTTACAATCGCTTATAGCCTGATAATTTAAAAAATAAAATTGAACAAACAAGCAGAAGTAGTTAAATGTATAGAAGATGTTAAGAGTATATGAAAAATCATTTCCAAAACAGAACCCGTTATTTAAATAACAGCCAAGGGCAAATAATCACCTTAATATTTAAAAAAATATATCAATTAATTTCTTGGATAGAAAATTAATTATCTATATAAATATATATAAACAGTAGAAAAACAAAAACAAAAGCTGCAGAAAAATAATATATACTTCAAAAAATTAATTTTAACCTTACATGGAATTTTACATAATATTTATATTCATGAATAAAAATACACAATTTCCACAATTTCTAATTAATTTTCAGCAATTTAATAAAGGATAAATAAAATACTGCACGTAGTATATCTTTAATTAAAAGGCAAAATTTTTAATAAGAAATTTTAATTGCAAAACTTTACAATTATCTATTTTTAATTAAATATCTTTATTCATAAAAATTTAACAAAAATTAAATTATTAAAAATACTTTTCTTATTACCATATATAATGGTATAACTTTTATTTAAAAATGTTTTTTAAAGTTAAATCTACTTCAGATAAAGTCACAAGGGAATAACAAGAAAATATAAGAATCGTTAATTCCATGAGAATCAGTGCATTATAAATTGAGCATTAAATGCAATAGTGATGACTAAAAAAGTAGAAAAAGAAGTACTTTAGCTGATTCTGAAGATAGTTTAAAATAAATATGTGAAAAATTTAAATATAACATAAGCGAATTATTATTTGCCATAAACGTCTATTCCCAAAAGCTATCTTGAGAATAAAAATGTAAATAAAAATAAACTTTCATAAAAGTTTCAAAAATATTTTTAATATAAAGCTTTCTCCGATAACTTTTTTTCTCCAGCATATCTCAAAATTGAAGCTGTCTAAAGCATCTTTTAAGGCCAATTTTTAAAAAAATCAAAATTAGTGAAGCGGTATTCTTAGTAAATAAAATAAAAAGTAATTCAATGTAATTTCTTTTTTAATACTCTTCTGAATTATATATTTTTTTAAAAATTCTTTGCCAATGCAACGCAGTAAAATTTTCTCTTTTTAATTAAAATTTGTTTAATGCAGGTACATCAAAGTTATTTAAACTTTTAATGCAAACCTAGCATATACCTGAAAATGTTAAATAAAAATCACTCAGAGTAGAAGATTTTAAAAAAAAATGCGGCTTATGACTCTACTGGGACTCGATTCGCTCTGCTGATCTCAAATTGCTTATCGCAAAAGTTTCCGAGCAAAAAAAAAATTTGTGATAATTGCAAGATAAGACTCAGTCAGTAAATCATAAATCTTTGCTCGCAAATTTTAGGAAGTGAAGTGCATCTTACTTTAATTTAAATTGCGTTAATGAATTTTATTTCAGTTACACTCCCATAAACACAGCCATGAATAAAAGCTACGGACTCTTCGCAGGGAAACTAAAAGGGAAAAAATACATGTGCGCTATAGATTATCAGCTAAAGAGCGTATAAAGTTTACGTAAGAGTGAATTCTCCGCTCACTTCTGCATAAAGTTTTAAATTAAACCGTTAATTAACTTAAAGTAAATGTGTTTACAACTGGAAAGTTCAAGAAGAACACGCTGAGTAAGGGTCTTTTCCGATAATTAATGCTCTTTAAAAACAAATTTGGAAACGCTTTGGAAAGTTTTTTTTTTCTAACTTTTTAATCGTTTTGCTGATCTTTATAATTAAGTTCCAAAGAATAGTCTTTAGTATATAGATGTTTCCTGAAGAATCAGGTACTCAGCCAAAGGGGGGGGGGGGGGGGGGGGGGCTCCCCTTTGCTGATGAAAAACCCTTTTGTAGTTTCAGAAGGGTCTGAAGATGTAGCCCCGCATCTCAATAATTGGGTTTTCTTTGTTGAATATTTTTTTAAAAAAAAAAAACTATGTTTAACTGAAAGTTTTTTTAGCTATAAACGTTCATTTCAATTTTTAAGTGTTCTTAAGATTCTTTCCTAAGTATTCCGTTTAAAAAAATACTGATTTTTGGAGATTTTCTATTGAAGGAACAATGAAAAATTTGTTTTGTTAAATATAGAAAGAACTATTATCTAAACGATATTTCTTTCTTACAAACCTATTATTAAAAGAGACAAACAGTTATTTTTTAATATTTGTGTAATTATTTTAAAAAAGTCATAATTATAAAATCAAATTGCCCTTAAAATCTTAAGTTTACACAAAGAAAAGCATTATTATACGTACTAGAAGAAACTACTGAATTGTATTATTTAAGTTACTATTACTGAGGAGTACTCAAGGATTACTTTTTATGATTCGAAGGATAAAATTTCAAAGAAACTTTAATAAAAACTATTAGATTTTTTAAAGTGCTTATATTTCTAGTTCCAGAGGGATTTTAAAGAGTTAAGTCCCAAAATCAAAACAGTAGAATATCTGAATCTTCTTAAATGATTTAAAGTCATTTAAAAATACTTTTGGACGTCGAGCACGTTTTTAAATCTTGCTTTATTTCGAAATATTTGCACAATAGTAATTGTTGTGAAGCGGCATTATATGCCTCTTAAAGGAACAGTGAACTCTAGAAAGCATTTTTGTGAATTATTCACTTAGGGTTATGAAATTTTTTACGCATATATATTAAAATATAAATACGCCAAAATTCCTTAAACTTTTAAAATGAATTATATTAGTTTTTTAAATAATCAAAGATATATAATGTTTAAAAATTTAAAAAATATTCCAGACAACCTCATTCTTAACTTTTACTATTAATTTTTTATTACCCAGTATAGCTTTATTTGGAGCAAAATGGTATAAAATTTTGCTATTCAAATTAATTCTGATTTTTTTAAAAAAAATTTTATGCAAAAGTTCTCAATTTCCACCGGAATTTTATATTTTTCTGCATTAAAATTGACTTTTAACCAGATTAACAATTTCTTAATACAAAACGCATACCTTTTTTTAAAATGTTTAACTGCAATATTCTTTATTAATTTTTTTAATTTCTTCAAAAATTAAGTCACCTGCAACATTTCAAAGATATTTAAATTCAATTTCCATATCATTTTGAGAAAAGTCATTATGCTGTCCTCTTTTTTCCTCCAGGTCTTTCAAATATTTAATTATATATTGCTCCATAAAAATAAATGCTATGTTAGTGAAATAAAAAATATATTTTAATGATGAAACGATGAAAAAAATCATGTTTCTTCCATTTTTGCTTATTTCAAAATCTACTGAGTCCCTTCAAGCAAGGAAGAAATATAATTCGTTATAATCTAAAACATTGTTAAAATTGCATTATACAGAAGCTCGTTTAAAATTTGTTTTTTCTGCATTACAAGGATTAAATCAGTTCAAGTGCGTCACAGAACTGATTTAAGTTTAATTGCCAATTACGTGGATAATAAATATGTTGTGCTTGAATGTATTTTCTCCTTTTTTATCCATGGAATGTGATCAAATATTTATTATGTATATGAGAAACTTGTTAGCTAAAAAAACTGCAGTTCTAAATATTTGTTTTTATCATAAAACTGTTTTTATCATAAAACGTAAATGAAACACGTTCATTTTTCTACACTACTCGAAGAGAGAAAAGTTAATTAAAAGAAAAAAACTTATTTTTAGAATTACTATATAATAATGTACATATAAACATTGCTTTCCCTTGAAAGATTTGATCCAGAATTTAAAAGAACCCAGCATTTAATTCAATTATATATTTCAAGATAAAATTATGCACAAAATTTCATCCGGTGCGATCGTAGTTTAACCCCCTGCTTGGCGCGCTTTTCAAAAATTGCCAATCACGAAAACCATAACCATAAGAACATAAGAAAAGGAAAACCATAAAGTTGCCATCTTTGGCGAATTATCGCCAACTTGGCGAAGAAGGGGGTTAAACTACTAATGACCCTTTCATCCTTCTAGTTTATTGCACTTTTTTTAGTTAAAGTGTTAACATTCAAACGGGCAGACAGAAGGGCCCGTATTAACCTAGTTAGGGTCCGGGGCAAAAACTTGGGGGGGGGGGGGGTTCTGCTTTACTATTTTATTAAGGAAGGACATTCTTTAAAGAGGAAAACGTAAAATAAAATTTCTATTCGATTTGAAGGGCCCCACTTATGTGGGGGCAAGAGGTAACCGCCCCGTATGCCCCTGCCTTAATCTGGCCCCGGCGGACAGCCTTTCAAAAGATTTCATCAATATCTTGATATACATTTACAAATCTGGTGTCAAGACTGTATATATTGAATGTCTTTGGACTAAATTTTTGCTGTTTGTTATTTATTTTATTCACAGGCGGATGGATGTAACTCCAAAAACGTTTCACGCTCAAAGAAGTCTGAAATACTACATTAGACCAAATCTCAAATTTTTGGGGATTGCAATATTTTCTTTCCGTCGGCTTCACATATGAAAAAGTAAAAACATTGAAGTATCAAGAATAATAAAGCTGAACAAAAATTTAAAAGACATTTACAATTATAAATTTATTAATATTAATATTATAAATACGAAAATAATGTAATAAAATGGAAAGTAATTTAATCAGTCCAAGAAAATAATGATTATCGGCAATTAATGATTCTAAAAGTGTAAGTTTTTTGTACGAATAATTTTTAATGTACAATAAAAACAATGAAGTTTTTGAAATAAATCTCTAGAGAATAATGAATGAATTATATATATTTAGGGTTAAAGTATGCGGCATAAAAATCATTCATATTTATTCGTTGCCATATGGCAACAGTCAAATGTAAACCAACTTCCATACAAACATTTCAAACTTCTATAATAGTTTGTTAGCCGCCCTTATTTTCAAATAACATTGCTTTTCAGTCATATTGCCTTGCTCTATCTAGCAACATTGCTTTGTAATCACATTAATCACATTAGCTAGCTTTATCTCACTGACTAATTATATGATATCCCCTCTCCATTAATGAAAATGCGGAATTTTATAAGAAATGATCGGAAGTAGGCTTGCCGCATCACAGAGGCTTCCATGACAGCTAAAGGGAAAAAATTAAGATAATTCTAGATAAAGGATATGGACGCACAACAGAAGGATCAAAGGAGCATAAAAAATGAGGGTAAGAGTCGCCAGAAATGGGCTGAACAGACGCCTATGGAAATGGAAATTCACATTTTCTAAATCTTTAATTCAAGTTGATATCTGCATTACCTTAATATTCAAAAAGTTCTCTTCATTATATCAATTTCATTTCTGTGCAGTTTGTTTTTCATAAATTTAATTTGATTCTCAACATGTAACAGCATCTTTAATGTAATAATGTTCAAATTCATCTAATAGAACATTTAATCGCCAATTTCAATATTAATATATTTTTTTAAAAAAATTTCTTTGGAATAATAACCTTAATATGGTACATAATAAGAAATAAAATCAGAATTTTCACTTCTGATTTTATTTCTTATTATGTACGCAGTTTCTACCTTGCATGTGTCATCATTTGTTGTAGACTGTTTAAGTTAAATTCTTTTTTATAGCCAAATAATAAGTTGATTTTTTAAAGAGAAATATCTATATTTATAACAAAGTTGAATGTGTCTATGTCTTGGCGCGCCATGAGTGCCTTGATGGTCGAAAGTGTGTACCTTGGTACAATTATTTTTTAAGGTTTAATCAAAAACTACGCAAAATTCCGGCGTTTTTCTGTATAACTTTCGAAAAAATAATCGCACAAACATTTTTACATCGAGTTACAGCTCAAAAAATAATCGGTTCTTACGTATTAGACCGTCGATCTTAATCATCAAATTTGAAGGCGTCGCCAGTAAGTTGCTAAACCGACAATAATGGCAAAAAACTGCCATTAATTAAAAAATGATTCAAAGCTTAACTGTATTCCACCATTTTGTTGGTTTCATTGGCGTCGATGGTTTATCGCCAAATTTGAATCCCTTGCCAATAAGTTACTGAACCGTTGGCGTTGACGATCTAACACATAAGTACCAAATAATCTTTTTAATGTTAACTTTTCAATCTATCTATTTTTAAGGAATTTTGTAAAAATATTTTAATTATATTTTTTAACATTTTATTTTGCACAAAATAAAATTTACACTTCACGAGCACTTTTTACGCGCATGGGAAAAAAATTAACTTTTATCAGCTTGTTATCCTTTTACCAGAAGCTCAATTAAAAAATAAATTAAATATTACTGCAAACCTTTAAAAAGGCAATTTTCAGACCTTGTCTGTATGAAGTGAAATAAATAAGAAATATATTTTTCTAAAAAATAAGTACAAAACAACGTTTTCATTGATTTTTTCTACAATATTACATTAATTTTAACGAGTATTGAATAACCACAATTCAGCCGATCGCCAAAAATGGCTAATATGAAATACTAACAGTTTGATGGCCTAAAAATTGATTAACTACCTATAAAGTCAATAATCTAGGCGAACAAATTGAGACAGTTTTTACAGAAATCAATTCAAGCTGAAGTGATACATTGCAAGTAAGCAATACTTATGAATAATTTAAATAGTTTTCCACATCTTGTAAAAAGAAAAATGAGATGAATTCATCTAAGAGTGAAATCATTAATCACTTGGTTTAAGCAATTATTTTGATCATATTACTGAAATTTGATTATTTTAAACTAATTCTTAATTAAAAAAGAAGATTCCATAAAAATCAACAATTAAAATAAAAAAATAAGCAATGATAATACTCCTTGTCTGTCTGGGGCCTTTGTTATTTTAAAAGCCCCTTCAAATGAGATAGTGTGTGCGACTAAATAATTGAATGTGTAACATTAGCTTTTGTACATCATTTCATCTCGTTTCAATTTTGTAAACAAGTGTGTCTTTTTTTCCCTTTTCAACTAGCCGCCTACGACTTCTAAATTAAATGCGAGGCATTTCTCTAAGATCTCTTCCAATATAGATTAAATTGTGTTTATGAGCAATTATTTTCAAATTCCAATTAAATTTTAATTAGTTTACATTGAAACAGCGTTCCGAAGGCTTAAACTTGTTTGTGTAGCTATAAATTTTGAATAAAATCAGCAGAAAATTCTACATTAATTAAGTACGAATTTAAATGGTTACAAATATTTCTAAAGTCATTTTTTATCACTGAACTAAAAATACTAAATATTCTCATTTTAAATCTTTTTTTTTAAGATTTTCTTATCAGTTCACATTTATAAAGAAAATTTTGTTGAATAAATCTATTTAATGATAATTAAATGAAAACGTAAAAATAAATCTCTTAAATTTATATTTCTTTTGAATAAATTTGAATTCTGGTATCATGCATCTAGCTGTTAGTTTCATTTTTTCTTTCATTATTTTCTTATTTGTTACATACATTAATTCAACGTAAAATTTGGGGAGATTGAATTATTTTTTCATTGAAACAAGGTTCAAAATTATGAAATCAATTAGGATACAAGACTGTTCGTCGAATTAAAACGTATCAAAATATAATATTACCAAGCAGCTAGATTTTCGACTTCCAACCTTGCATTCTATTAGCTTGATGTGATGTCGTATATGAACAAAAATATTTGTAATATTTCAAAAAAGAGGAAATATATAGTTTATTATCCCTAAAAAGGAATATGAAGTTGATCAAAGAATGAAATTACAGTGTCTAAGGAGTTGGTGGAGTTGTATGTCTTCACTTAACATTTGTACATATTACATCCCGTCCTTGTAAATTGTTCTTTCCTGAGGATACTTCGTATACAATAAACATGTTTGTTTCAGATATCTTGTGTTTTCTCTTAACAATGAGTAATAATATGTCAGTAGCAGGAAGCGAGTCCTTTATAAAATTATATTTCTTGAATCAATCTGTTTTTAAAATGTGACCGTTCACAGTAGCCAAAAAGTAATAAAATCCTCATTCAAGAAAATACAAATATTGTGAAAATTGTGTTTTGACATTCTAGTTTTTCTTATAAAAAATGTCCCAAAATTAAAGCGAGATTTTAATTTGCTTCTATTTGTGCAGTAAAGTGTTGACAGTTCTAATAAATAACCTATTAGATAGCTGATAGTTTAGGGTTAGTAAATGTGAAATATGCAACAAAGTTTTCATTGTTGAAAAATATTTTTTTAATATAGCACGTCTGGCAGCCAGAGCTCGAAAATTTGAGAACAGGTTCCCTGTATAGTGTGATTTTACACCATTAGATTTGTTTATGGATTATTTGAAATCAAACGTCTATGGCCACAATCCCACTAGCATCAACGAAATTTAGCCCCATTTATGTAAAAAGGTCATGGGAAATTTCGACAAAAGCGTTCTGATGTTCTAACAAAGCCGTGGAGGATAATTGCAATATGTGTTATTCCACATATAACCCTATTCCTGGTACTTTAAAATGCTACATTTTTATTGAATCGTAAAGAAAAAAACTTAATTCAAATCTTGTCTTAACATTTTCTATCGTGTTAACATTCTATTTCTATTAATCCTAAATTATGAGTTGTACTATTTCTACTAATCCTAAATTATGAGCTGCCAAATGATTATTTAAAACAGTTGCCTTTACTTAGCACAAATGGTGTTAAATTCAACTCCTGTTTTAATTTTTGGATTAACTTTAGAATTTAGCCCATGATTTGCAAAATTTAATAGAAATGCTCGCAATCCAATCATTAACCTTGACGTCCTTGTTTCATTTTTGTTGTTGTTTATACAAATGCTCTACAGAAAGTTCTGCTGACATACTCAAAATACTCATCCCCCAGCCTCCCAAGGTCTTCGGACTCCTTTTTGACTCACAGGGTTTTAAATAATGACTCGACAAACCTTTAACGACAGACCCTGCACAGACGGCGCTCGGAATTTCCCTCTCCATTCAGCAGCAGGATGTCAATTGGACTGGGGAGAGGAGTCAGCATGACTCCATGTTTCTAGGTCAGGGTAAAATATCTCTAGAAACAAAGCCAAAAGAGGAAAAGTAATGTAAACAATATATATTCCTTATTAAATCAGGATAGCCATAGTTTTACGAAATCAAAAACAACAAATGAAAATTTTCTAAAGTTATTTTAAATTAAACAATTAATTTTCCTTATATTTAAAATGAATTAAGCGGAAAAAACGAACATTCAAAAATTATTTATTATATTGATATCCAGTATAATCTGTCAAACCAGCAAAAACTTTAAGAAAACAGGAGATAGATAGACGTTTTTTATTATATAGTTACTGTAGACGAGTGCTACATACATTTGTGTTAATAATCCTGTTTTAGATAATAGTAACCGGATTTGACGAGTATACTCGTCATAGAAAAAGTACAAAATTTGGAGTTATGACGAGTTTGTTCGTCAGAAATAATAAGTAATAACACTCTGTAATTCAAATTATAATTTTCATAAAAATAAACATATTGCGTAAATTTCAAGAGGTTTCAAAATATTTTGTGGCAAATACGAAAACAAATTATTAAATAATTATTATAAAAAACAGCATAAAGTTTGAATAGTTTTTCTTAAATGTATCTCTGTGCTGCATTAGCCATATTAGGCAACCCAAATTTTTAGACTAGGGAGATAGGTGCGTTTGGTAATTAAAACCGAGATGAGGGTCCTTTTTACATATTTTCAAGAGGCGGCATTTATTGTGGTTGATAGGTAAAAAGCTTACATTAGTTTAAGTAAATACATACATGTGAGTATTGAAATAAAAATAAATAATTTATTACAACACAATTTCCTATTACACATACTCTGTGTTTGACGAATATACTCATAATCGTTTAATTTTAGAGACTGAATTTAGATACGCATTTCCCAAAGAGGACAGTTAACTGGTTCAGGAATTATTTACTTATTAATTATGAATATCCATGAAAATATGCTTTTTAATTTATTTTAAATATATTTAATTTTAATTGCTTAAAAATTAATTTCTATTAATGCACGAATTGGAAAATAGGAATCATTTAAAAATTCAAAAGCTGATATCTATCACTTGCATATTTCAAAAGTTATTTCTTAGAGTTTTCTTTTAAAGAGTTTAATTAATTAATCAATAACTGTATAAAGATATTATTTATTCATTAATTTATAACTAATATTCATACAAAAAATATTTTTAAATCTTTTTTTAAATGCATTTCATTGTTATCGGTTTAAATATGAAATTCCAAAAATGCACGAATTGCAAAAATTCGAAAGCTGATGTCTTTATCGTTTGCATATTTTAGAACTTAATTCTTCGATTTTTGTCTTCCAGAAATAAATTCATTAATCAGTTACTGTACAAAAGATATCATTATACATTTATTTCCATTCATTAATTAATAGCTAACTTGTGCATCCATTTAATTTCATTTCTGATTATATTTACGTATTTAATCATTGGCAAAAATGATTCAGTTTGAGAGGAAATTCGAATGAAAATAATTTAATTTTTCCTAGCCATTTTTTAATTTGATTTTTATAATACACTTTTTATTATGTAACTTTTTTTATATTGCCCGAAATTGATTATTTTTTTTCTTGTGATGTTTTTCAAGGAAAACAACATTTCAATTAAGAAATTAAATGAAACATGCAATTGAATTATGCTTCTTGAAAAAATCTCGGTTCATTTAGATTTTTACATTCGAAACTCAGTTTCCTAATCAGATTTATTTTCATTTCAAAATTTACGAACGGAAGGGGGAAAAAAGGCTCAACATAGCCAGAATGAAGATGGCACAAAATAAATATAGAAGAAAGAATACATTTAATTAATCTCGCGAAACATATTTATTTAATTACAAAAATGGCTAACGTTGAGAAAATGCCCTCATCTGAAACTTTGTATCTGCTTCTAGAAAATAAATAACTAAATTATGCATAATTACTAAATATAATTATGGATGGACAAAAAAAAAGTAGAAAGTCGGATGAAAGAATTTTATTCATTTTTTTTTTCAATCTTAACGATCTAATATACATTCAGCTGGGAATTGGACGATTTTTTTTTACGTTTTCATGTATCGTTTCTCCATGAAATAAGTGCATTTGTTTCCTCAACAAACCCTCCTTTACTTATCAATTGGAAGAAAATTAAAATTGTTTCAAAAGAATTCAAAAATAGGAGTAACAAATATTAATAAGATTTCATTGGCCTCTCACAAAAACAGCTGTTGATTATAAATTTTAAATAAAGACATAACATCAATTATTTATAAGAAATAATCAATATGAATATGATGTAATTTTACAACGATAAATTAATTTTTCAACTATTTGGAAAAATGAAGTGCATCTAAAAAAGTTTTTTTTTTACTTTCTTGTTAACGAGAAAGTTTATAAAGTTTAGTAATCACCAAATTATTCGAACTCGAGATTTTAACATACACTCACTGGCCAATGAACCTTTGAGATTTGCATTTGAAAGCACGCTAGGGATGAAGTATGCACATATTTTTGTTATGACGTGGATTACCACATGGAAGTGGTGCCCTATGCGTTCCTCGAGGGTAAACAAACAGCCATTTGATACCAAGATATACTGGCAGATCAAGTGCACCCAACTATGTTCCATTTTTATTCTGATGGCGACGGCCACTTCATGAATGATAAGGCAACTAAACATCGGGCCAGAAGTGTTCAAAATTGGTTGGCTGAGCATCAGTCTGGCGTCCAACACTTTCGCTGACCACCGCATGGCCCGGATCTTAACCTCATAGAAAATGTAAGGGATATGATGAAAAGACGTATCCTATAGCACTTTCCTCTTCCATCTAATTTATATGATCTAAAAGGCATTTTAGAATTGGGTAAAGGAATTCTAGAAGCTTGGAGACTCGATGCCCAAACAAATCAGAACAATTATCCTTGCAAAAGGTGGTTCAATAAAATATAGTTTTGGGGGTTCTAATTCCTTGGCTAGTGAATGTATCCCCACGTTTCTGTATCCCCTGAGCTCGTAAAACACATTTACGAATGATATCCGTTTGGTACGACAAAGATGATTTTAAATTCTATGAGCTAGATGACTTGGTACACAGATTTTACACAAAATTTATAGGTTTCTGTCGAATTTTGAGTAAATAGTCCCTCAGTCTGAATAAAACATTCTTGGAATTCTCTGTTTGTGAACAAGATAATTTTAAAACGATTTGAACTGGATAAAAGACATTTTGCATATAAAACCAAATTTTAAGATTTCTTTCAATTTTGGGACAAAATCTATTCAGAGGAAATCTGTTTATTCGTTTAGCATAGTAGAAATTAACAGGATATATAATCGGGCATACGTGTTCAGTAGCATTTGAAGGGGATATATGTATCAAATCTGGAATCAAATACGTAAAGAGTTCAACTGTTTGCCGATTTGTACTTTCACAATCATATAACTCAAAAATTCAATTATTTAACCCTTTGCACTCGCATGTCACAGCGTATGCGACGTCAAATTGTATGTGTCATATTAAATACGAGGGCAAAGGATTAAAGATATGAAATTGATTTTGTGATTTTTACAGCAGTTCGGTGTAGAATTTTGTTTTCAATCAGTAGGAGAAAAAGAATTCAAAATACTTATTAAATGTTTTATTATATTTCTTTTTGTACTAATCACTTCCCAGCGATTAATCAGTCAGAAATATCGCCAACGATTGCATTCTCATAGACTTTTTCATGGTTTTTTTGTTCGCCAATGCTATGAAATTATAACTATATAAGTACATTTATTATGGAATATGGGGAAAAGCTTGTCGCTGGTTAATAGCCAAACATTCTATAATAGAATAAAATACTAAAAAGAAAATTTCAAACACATTAAGAACCGTTACTTAATTATTTTTTTTTATTTAAGGACTCAGTTTTAATAATGAGTAAGCAAACAAGGGTCAAAATTCATATCGCTTATCCCCTCTACATCTGAAAGCAAAAATAAAGACTGTGAAATATGTATCTACAACTCTAATCATGCGTAATAAAAGAATTCAACATTTGATATTAACGAATATAGTAAGCTTTGCATTATTAAATTATAACCCGGAAATGCCTTTGATAGTAAGCGGCGATTTCGAAGAAAAACAAACTTCGAATCGCACCCAACAAGGAAGCAAGTTGTACGTCAACAACCAAACTTTGTTCGAATCGAAAACATGCTAGACAAAATAATAAATATAACTCGAAGCCGGAAAGAAGTGGCAACTTTCTGTCCAGATAATGAATATTTACTCGTTTGCAGCTGCAATTACAGTGTCGTTGATCTGCTATATTTTGCCGCGGATTTTGGCAACGTCATTGTTTATTCTTGTTGCCAGAAATGGTGATATAATTCGATTAAAGAAAAAAAGTGTAATTATGATCTTTTTTCCACCTGTTGATATTTCCGCATACGAATAATTTTAATGGACTTAACGTTTTTACTTATTTTTCTGAAGAAATAATTTTTGTTAGATATATAATTTTACAAAAGAGAAATATTGATTTATTTTTCAAATTTAACAAAAACAAATTTTTTGAACGCTGCTTTTAACTTGAAATCGTTGAACCTGAAAAAAATTCGATTACAGGTACTTAATAATAGCAATTTAAAATAAATTTTTTCGAATATTTTACAATCTTGAAAGTACGAAAATGCTATTTTTAATTTAAAGCGTATTTCAGTTTCTATATATAAATGAGACTTAAAAGAAAGAAATTTGTTTCAACTTTTCTTGGGTAAAGTAAAACGATTTTAAATTTATTTTTAAATATCATTCGTTTTATTTACGAGAATAACTAAACGAAAAATATATGTTAAAAAACATGCTTTTCAGTGGATCCGTGAAAACAATAATATAATTTCTGAAATTATTATTAAGATTATTTTATAAACTATATAAAATTTTTAACGTAGGGAAATTCCTTCGAGAAATTACACTGATTACTTTCATTGCCTTTTTTAAATAAATTAAATCAAATTCATAAAAATATTAAACTTTATACTAAAAAAATCATAAATAAACTCTTTATAACACGATAACCTTAAATAAAAATTCTAGCTGACAGAATATTACTTAACAGCAATTTATTTCAAACAGAAATATTTTAATACGAAAAATCACAATGTGATCATTCTTTCCTGTAGATTTTTTAAAACTTTTTAATGCATGATAGTTGTGTAATTTACAAAAGGAGCGTTGTTAGGAGTGTTGAAACATTTTATAAACTATTTAGTCAAAGAAGGACACAAAACTCTGTTTATTGCAAAACTAAACAGGCCACTTGAAATGAGGATAAATTAGTTTTAAATTCTTAGATGATAAATTAATTTATTTCCTCCTTGACCAGTATTAACCAGATGCAAAATTAGCACTGATAGCATAATACTTACCGACATTTTCAATTATTAATTTTGCAATATAACACCTTAATACTGCAGTTTTTTTACTCATCTTATAAACTATCCTTTAACATAATTTTTCTTCTTTTTTAGCTTTCATTAAATGGAAGAAAATTGTATGATTAAGTAGATGATAAAATAATGAAATTATTTGAATTTCGAGGAAATAATTTGGCTTATTTTAGAAAATTGGGAAAAGATATTTTTTTAACATTGCGAAAATTCAGAAAAATCTCAGCAGCTTTGAAACTAATATCATTAAAAACAATATTTTTTTCAAACTTTGAAGTTGTGTAATCCTTATTTTTTATACCTTAATATTTTCGGAAGTTATTGCAGAAAAATGACAAAATTCAGTTTACCTCTCAATAAACTTCTAATTGCAGTTTCAAGAAATTGCTCCGCTATGTATATTTCTAGTTTTCAAAGTGAGTTTTAAATTGTAAGTTAAATTTAATAGTTATACATCAAACGGTCTGGTTATAAAACAGCAATATACAGGCATACAGAGAGACGCATGCATATACCTTTATTGTAAATAAAAATTTATTTCAAAAATTGGATGAATTAGCTTTGGATATTTTTTTATGTTCATAACATTTTAATAATAAAGATTGCATATATTTTCGTTCTGATTCAGTAAAGAGAGTTTTAAATATTTAATTGACAAAATTGATTCACTTTACATTAATCTGATAACATCGATTATTTTAAATAAATCTAAATTTAATTTGATTCTCAATACATAATAGCACCTTTAATGTAATAAAGTTTAAATTCACCCAATAGAACATTTAATCGGCAATGTTAATGTTCACATTCTTTTTTTTTTTAATTTTCTTTGAATATTAACTCCGCAAAAGAATTTTCCCTTGCGATTTTATTTCTTTCTACATACGCAGTTTGTAACTTGCACACGTCATCATTTGTTGTAGACCGATTCAGTTAAATTCTTTTTTATAGTCAAAAATAAATTGCTTTTTTAAAAAAAGAAATGTCTATAATTAAAATAAAGTTGAATATGTCTATGTCTTGGCTCTCCACGAGCTAAAATGTTTGATTCACATCTATCAAATTTGGCACGTATATACCTTGATAAGCAAAAATTTGCACCCGGAGCAATTTTTTTTGAATTTTTAATTATAATAACTAAAAATTAAGTGAATTTCAGACGCTTTTCAGAATAATTTCTGAAAATATAATCGCATAAATATCATTTTTACATCAAGTTATCGCTTAAAAAATATTTTTTTAATGTTATGAATATTTTGCTCTATGAAATTAAATATCCATTTTTAATTAAATTTTACAAGAATATATTAATTATTTTTTAACCATTTATTTCGCACAATATAAAAATAAAATTGGCGCTGCAGGAGCACGTTTAACGCGCACGGGAAAAAATTAACTTTTATCAGAGTGTTGCCACCATATTGACAAAAGCTCAAACTAAAAAATAAGTTAAATATTGCTGATAACCTCGAAAAGTGTCATTTTCAGCACGTGTCTGCATCGATGTTAATTTTTTTATTCCTATATTTTCCACTAATTTTTCGACACTAATCATTCTCTCAGACACAACGAGCGCAACATATATTCAGAGACAACCATCGCTCTTTCATCTGGCGAGAGACAGTTGAATTTTTTTTCCCCCTCAAATCCATCCCCAGAATCGGAGTGCGAATTAATCTTTTCGGGCCGAGCGAACGTTCCGGAAAAGACTCGTCCTGGAGATATCGATCGCATTCATGAGTTCAACCTCTACCAACGCGTCTTCAAGGTCGAGACCCGAGGAATTTCGATCGTCGCTCCCGGACTCGCAATCCGGCAAAAAAGAATCCGGCACTGAATAAGACGTGCACCGATGTGTGAATAACTAATTAAGTATGGAGGCTATGGTTATTATTGTGACGAAACGAGAAACTGTGGCGATGGATCTGTCGATTGGATTTTCGAAGCTGTGTTCTTCATTTCGCGTGGTTTACATGCGATTCATCTTTGCTTAAAACTTATTTAATACAACGAAATTTAAAAGGATTAAACATGCAGTTGATTCAAAATATATAAAGAGAAAAATAAATTTTCTGGGCAGTGAAATGAAAAGCTAATTTCTCAAAGAAACTAGTGAATGTCAACAATTCATTTTTACTACTCCTTAAATAAGTTATTACGAAGAAAAACAATAAATGGAAAATGAAAAGTGATTCCTAAAATTCCACAAATTTCTTCATTCTTAGCTTGATTGATCAAGAAATTAAAATAATCAATTATAATTAATTTAATATTTTTAAGAGAATTTTGATATAAATTCTGAGATTTGATTCATTTTTGTTGTAAAATTCCTAATAAGAATACAATATATGCATATATAATGAAAAATATATAATTCCTAATAAGAAATATATATTGTATTCCTATTCTAGCCGGCTTTCTGGCACAGAGGTAGCGTGTCTTCCTCGTGTTCTGTGAGTCCTGGGGTCGAGTCCCGGTTCGGGCATTGTTGTTCTGTGTTCTATCTGTGAGATGTGTGAATGTGCCCCCCTGTAAAAAAGGGGATGTGCAAACGTGCGGGTGTGTGATTCGTCCACAAATGAGCTAGAAGTCAAACCTCTACACTCGATTGCTCAGGGGGTCCATACCCTCAGAAGCTACTGCACCCCTCTTTAGGTGGTAAAAAGTGGACACGACATCATCATGATCATCCCTATTCCAAACTCAACGAACTGCCATTTTCCCTCTGATCTAATAAGATTCGATTCTTAATGAAACATTTTTTCGTCTCTTTTTGTTTATTTAAAGATTATTTTAAAACTGCAATTTTTGACTATAAATAACAATAAGTTATTATCTGAAACCAGCTGGAGTAAATTCCTCAAAGTTTTCTGCCATACTCGAAAATTCGTTATCTCAGAGAATGCCTTGTATGATTCTGGTGTACAATAGTTTCAACCATTAATGATTGACGGGAATTTAGCATTCTTACTGAATCTAACGTGTCGTTCTCGGAGAGTTTTTTTATTATTAATCTTTAGTATGTGATTAATGATAACGAAAAATCGAGTTAAGTCATGTTTTTTTTTTTTTCAATCGACTGAAACAAAAATTTGTCACATAACAGCATTTGCAGTTACAAAATATCCCATATTTGATATATTTAAATCTTTCGTTTTTTTGGAGGGGTGCAAAATTTGACAAATGTCTTCACTACAGTCTTTAAGCCTATATACCGAATTTTTTCCATCCAGCAGCATTATTTGCAATTACCGTTTTATATTCGGACAGCCGATAAACAAATTTCTAAACAGATTTTACACCAAATTTGTAGATTTCTATTGAATTTTAGGTCCATATACCAAATTTTATCCATCCAGCTTAAAACTTATTTGAATTCTTTGCCACAGTTAGGCAGACGAACTTTTTCCGGAAATCCTTTTTTCGAACTCAGAGAGGTTAGAAAAGTGGTTAAAATTCCTCAAAGTGTCGAGTTCGAATTTTTTACGATTTAAATAATTTCTCCATAATGAGTAAACGAGAAAGAAAATTTTTGGAAACTAACAGAATTTTAGAAATTTAAAATTTCTATATTTTAAAAATTATTTTTTAAAGCTTGGAGAATTATTTCATCCAGTAAACAGAAAAGAAGTAAAAGCATGAAAAAAAAATGTTAAGAACTGTTACTTAAAAAGGATTATCCTCTACGGAGGCATTTCCTTAAATCTGTAGTTCTAGCCTTATAAACTCAAAGAAAATTCTTCTTAAAAGCTGCGTTAAATAGAATATAATTTGTCTTTGTTTCAATTTAGTTTTAATGGGAAAAATCAGAAATCTTGATAGGATCAGTCTGAAATTATTTTCCAACAATTAGTCCATTGAAGATTTCGTTAGCAGTTTAATGTCTTTTATAGCAAGTAATAATCCCTTCTTGTATCTCTTAGCAAAATCTGTAGATAAGTGAAAGGAAAGCAGATTAAGCATTAAAGAATTCGAAAGAGTAATATAAAAATATTAAGAGATAAGGAAAGTAAGTTCATTGTTGTTATAAAAATGAAATCGTCTGGTATTCATATTTTCTACACCAGTTTGAACTTTTGTTTTAAACATTTTTTTACCTTTCTTTTTTATGAAACTGTATTAAAAACTATATTTATATGGAGTGAGACAAAAGAAATGCAAGATGTCAAAGTTTAACGAAACATTATATTTATTTTAAAAATTCCTATACCAAGAGATACTATATTCAAATTGTGAATTCAGTATCTTTACTTTCTTGTAAACGTAGTGTAGAAAAAAAATAGTTGTAAAAAAAATTCGAAATTGAAATTTCATTGAATCTCCCCCATTTTAAATCTCCCTAAGAGTTTAAAAAACACTCTTAAAAGATGTCTGTCTATCTGTGACAAAGATAAGTTAAAAACAGTTTAATTTAGACGGTCGAAATTTGATATAGGGTCATCAAATTTGCAGATTTCTATCAAATTTTCAGTAAAATTTATTCATATAAAGTAAGGTATTTCGAATACAAATTAACACAATTACAAAACAGAGAGAGATAAGATTCAGAGCACAAATTTAACAATTGTAGTGTAGACTCATGTCGAACCAAAACTAACCCCGAGTTCTCTGTCTGTACGTCTATATTTTCATAAATAAATAAAAGCGATAATTAAATAACGCAGATACATGAATATTTGCTATAAGAATTTTGTGTCTACGATTGCATTGTGTCAAAATTTTGTTCCAATTCGTTGAGAAAAACATGTTTGCAACACTTATTACCTTTCTAGATACTATTAACGAGTGCGAAGAATTATTCGCCAAATAGATCGTCAAGTATAACACAAATATTTAATAAAAATATTAAATTTACTCTAAAGGCTACTATACTGTAACAATTGCACTCCAGGCATGTAAAGTGTACTGCGCCATGACAAATTTATTAAGGAATGTGCTAGAAAATTATGGGGAGACCTCTTCTGCTGGCTATGTAGCAGCATTAAACATCAGTAATGCCAAATTGCATAATTTAAGAATATCGATAGACGAAAGTATTGAATAAATATAATAGCTATCTGTTGAACCACAAATCTTTAAAATCGAGACATTCATTTTGACTTTCCCCTATAGACATAATAAAGCCTAGACACCGAAAGAATAATAAGAGAGAAAGAATAAATTAAACTAAAATATTTTCTAACTGAAAATGAATATTTTCCTACAAAATGCAAAGATTTCCTTCGCATTCGATTTTCAGAGTCACATGATACTTTAATGAATGGAAAGTGAAATATAATAAATAAATGATTGCTTGGAGCATTATTCATGTGTTCTTAAAATACAACAAATACAACTGAAATAATTGAATAAATTAGTGAATTAGCCGAGCCCAAATTGGATTAGACGAGGGGAAACAAAACAAAAGGAAAGAATGGGAGAAATTCGATTATTTTCTTTAATCTATTCTATTCTATTCTAAAAAGTATATTATCTTTGTGAATGCTTTATTATTTAGTTCGTGCTTTAAATGCATTTAATCAAAAACTAAAATCGTCGAAAATACAGAAAAAATTTGTTTAATGTTATTTCTATCAAATTCAATTATGTGTCGTAATATGCAACAATCATATTATATATTAGTCAGGAAGCAGTCAATGTTTTTAAAAATATTTTGTCAACCCAAAATTGAAAATTTTATTTTAAAGAAGTTAAATATTAATTTTATCTAAGTTTTCAACGATTACACCAATTTAAAAAAATTAGTGAAAGAATGAAAGTTTATTTTCATTCAGAGAAGTGAAAATGTATTTTAAAACTACTTTTGAAAAAAAAATCAAATAAAAAAATCTAATCGAATGCAAATGGTGTTTTCGATTTAGTTCAAACCCTAATAAGATTAATTCTAAATTTATATAAATTTTAAGATTAATTTAAAAATTTTAATTAATAAATTTTATAGTTATTAACGAATGTTTTTTTTAATTTTGCTTTATACTTAATTAATCAAAAATTCGAATAAATAAACGTCCAAAAAACCTATATCAAATATTTTGACTTTTAGTTTAATAGTCTGCCTAATGAAAACTACTGTTAATTGGTGAAATAAATACCTTAATTTTATATTTAGTAAAAACTAATATGGAAAGAAAAATCTAAAACGTTTCGACGTTAAAATAATCTTCAATTTGCTTTTTAATTACTTTAGGATAAATATTTCCAAAAAGGCTTTTTAGGATTGTTGATGCAATTATTTTATAAATATACAAATAAATAGCAATAAGAAAATGTTATTCTAGAAGATGTATTAAAAAGATAATTTCGAATATTGTATATTGTTTCAAAATAGTACTTAAATTTGTAATGCCTTAAGTAATAGTACTTAAGTATGAAATACCTAGAAATTAATCGACTATTTTATGTCTCCCACTTATTAAATCAAAAATTTGTTGCTGAACCATTTAAATCATTTATTTTCAATCATTTTGAGTCCTTCTATTTTTACAGCCTGACATGCATTGTCAACATTATGTTTAGATTGCATTGCAGCTGCTTCACAACAATAGCAGCTGGAAAAGATGGCTTTACTCCCATAGAAGAGCACATCTTGTTCAAGACATTTTTGAAAGGAAAATTCTCCCAAGAGCATCTGATGATTTGACGGATTAACAGATTCGATGAATTTCGCTTTTAAAAAGTATTTTTCTTGATTACTTTTCTGGATTGCAAAGTGACAGGCATTTGACAGCTAGTGATAAGTGTTCAGAATTATTCAGGTGATGAACTCAGTCCCTTCGATTAGCCATTTTTACTGAATTAGCTAACAGGTTTATTTACAATTTCCGCCTTTATAACCAGTTGTATTACCAAGAATATTGTTCAATTTCAATTAAATCTCGTGTAAAACTTTATTATTATTGAATAAGATATTTTGGCATAGAATTGTGGTACCATCTATCTTCCTTCTGAAGTACCATAACCACTTTCTAATGTAAACTTAATAAGCTTCAAATGAGATCTTTCTTCCTTATCTTTCAACATTGGTTTAAAAAAAAATCAAGCATATATATACCAGCGGGTGGCCGAGCTCCGCTCGGAGAAAACAGGTATCGAAGCTAACTCGTTGAAATGTCGGAAATGTGGGGCGATTTTCGACTTGGCAACCATTCCTCGTATTATAGTATAAGATAAAATTAAAACTTAAGCTCCAAGCATGCGTTACGAGTAAAAGGGAAAAAATTATCTTATTACTATGTTGCCATCAGATTGACAAAAACTCAAATTTAAAAAAATAAATTATTATTGCGCATTAAACATATAAAAATGCAATTTTCATCACGTGTCTGCATGAAATGAAAAAAATATATATGAATATTGATATACATGGCGTACTAATAAAGTTTGAAAATATCCTATCTGTAACTCCGAACTGCTCAACCGTAGCGCTTCAAAACCGGCGCCAATCGATTCCTCGTGGCCAAAAACCCCAGACCCTCAAGTTTACCGGAGTTTATTAATTCTTAGGCGATTTTCGACTTGACAACCATTCCTCGTATTATAGTATAAGATTTATTAGTTGTTTTCACGAGTATTTGATGAAACACGTACATATCATTCATTAAAAAATTAAATTCCTTAATTATTTCAAAACTTAGCTCATGAAACTTTGAAAAGGATATTAATTTCATTGATAATATGAAATCTATTATTGAAAGTTATGCAAAACATTTTTTAAAAAAACGGATAAGATTCAGAGTAAATCTGCGAAACAATAAAACTGATATAAAAAAAGATTTTTTAAAAAACTTTGAAATGACAAATCAGTTCTTCGAGATATTACTTTTGGGGAATAATAGCTCAAGGATAATAACTTTCATACATTTTTTAAATAATTAAAATTTTAAACAGATTGCTCTGATGTACACATTCCTGTTTTTGTAGCATATTTGTTAGCTGTAAATAAAATAGTGTGCCTATATACCATCAACACTTTATACATATTCTTCCTCATTACCTATTATTAGATGAAAGGTCAACTAAGAATATCGGATTTTAGAATTAATCCGTTAATTGCGTTTGATGTGCATACTAGTGAAGCCTAAGCTTTATTTTGGAAGTCACAATCGATGTGTTATTTTTCAATGTAATTAAGATGAATTCTTGTTAACTTTATTAGGATGTATCGTAAAACTCACTATGTAACCATGTGTATTGCATTCGACTTGCATATGCCACATTTCCCGATTGTATAAAGGAGGATTTGAGAGATTTTAAAAAATAAATTCCATATATAACTGATTAAAATTTTTCTGTTTTATATTATGACAAAGTAAACTAGTAACATGCCCCCCCCCCTCTTTTCAACTTTCTTATATGTTCTCTAAAGTTCAGTTACATCAACATCCCGTTTTAAAGCACCACTAAGATTATTTTGAGACGGATCTCTTGATTTTGAACTGAGGTCAGATTACGAGGATGGCACCTGAACTGACAACCCTCAACAAACTTCCAAACCATTCCAACGGAAGGTCGTTTGACCCCGATGAATTTTTAAAGTACATCAGGCTTGATTAGATATACTTTCTAATAAATACACTTTTTATTGTCAACAGCCGGCCACTGATAAACAGTTGTTAACAAAGAACCTATTAGAGTGCGATCTCTGGCTATTAATCGCTAGCAAGAGGTTAATATAAGTTAATATTAAAACTCAGGAGGAATATTTTGAACATCTTTTCCCAGAACCATTAAAACCAAAATTTAACAATTATAGTCATATATTAAAATTTTCAATTTCATATATTTAAGTCATATATTGTTGAGTTATCATATTTACATTCGTGTGTTGCTGTTGTTACTTATAGAACTTGCCATGGACAAACCCCACTGATACATCACCCGAGGAAGACGCTCTACCTCTGTGCCAGAAAACCCGCTTACATTCTTGAACAAATGCAGATCAACAGATGGTCAATCCCTTCATGGGTTTGATTCCAAATTTGTTATCTACAATTTAAACGTTAAACCTTTGCTCCAAATTTTATCCATGTAGCTTCCTTCGTTTTTTTCTTTATTGCTTTAAATTATATTCGGACAATCAGTCTGATAGAATCCCTACGAAAGGATTACAAATTTGATGTAAAATCCATATATTGAATTTCATTTGCCTAGCTTAAAGCATTTTTAAAGTATCATATTCATAGACTTAATTATAAAAGTGCATTTTTAAAAAAAAATGAAAGAAGGTCTTAAATGTAGATATTTTTCTTAATCTCGAGCTCAGATTGCGATGACGATTGCAAGACTTTTTCATCGTATACTTTGTAAACGCAAAACTAAAAGTGTAGACTTTGTTACTTTATGCTTTTCAATCCCAGCATCGATAATAGATTGTATTTCATTTTTCATTCTATTGTAGGACGTATCGAATCTTTATAATACACAAATCCATATGTGTTACCTAATTCATCCATCATCGGAAAAACTATCTTTCATCTTTGCCTTGAGCTAAAAACTGAAAAATGATCCTCAGCTGAAAGCTAGTGTTCCCTGAATGCCATTGAATGACTTTTAAAGTTCCTGCGAACATGATGTTGCTGAATGGAGCTATTGATAAAACATAAAAGATGTCCGCAAATTTTAACTCGTCCGAATTACACCAAAAGAAAATACTGTATCCGTAACCAATTCAAACAAATGATTTTCATGATTCACTGTGATTTTAACTGATCTAGGTAAGGAAAATAACATCTTTGAACTAGTTTTGAACAAGTAATATAAAAAAAATTAAATCAATTTTTTCTTAGATCAGCGAAGAAAATTTTTAGTTTAGTTACTTTTTATTTATTGATTACAATTAATATCAATGATTTATCAAAAAATATTGATTTTCGCATGAATTGAATTTCAATTCACGATAAAAATACTGGAATATTTGCATTTTAACGATTGAGCTACAGCCCATTAGTTTCAATTTTTGTGAAAAACTACTAAAACTCTACTTAAAGAATAAAAAAATTAATTGAATTCATGAATTAATATTTGAAAAACTGCATGAATATCAAAATTCATTCTCTACAAATTTTAAAAAATGTCTTTGAACTTGAATGACAGAATAAAAAGTATTTTTATTAACGATTGAAAATTTGAATAAGATGCATAAATATAAAGGGAAAAGCTTGAACTAATAGTAGGAATTGAAAGAGAATATACTTTATTGATGCCTTTTTATCCCAATGGTTGAAATTGAAATTAGATAGAAAACAATACTTTTAGCATACCAAATTTCCTTTATTTAAGTTATTACGTTTTTGAGATATCGCGTTTACATGATTGTGAAAATGCATATTGAAATATGTAAGAAAATCAATCCCTTGGAGGATTGGCTCCGAATCGGTCAGACCTATTAAGCTTTACATTTTCAGTCAGTGCGCAAATTTTATCAATTTACTTTCTTTATTTTGTAGTTACCGTGTTAAGTAGTACCGTGTTGTATAGTTACCGTGTTAAAACTGGACAAACATACTTTTTGAATATATTTCTTTCCAAAATTTAAGAACTAAACATATTTGATAGGAAGAAGAATACCAAATCTCATCCGTTTAGTTCAAAATAAATTTATTTCATGATATTTGCAAGATGTATTTTTCAGATTCAGATTTTTAAACTATGAAAATCCCAAGGTTGAATTTTTTTTTAATAATTACGATATTCTTTCTTTGCAAAAAGTGGAAAAAGGATTATTAAATGGAAATTTGAAGAAAAAAAACGAAATAAGAAAAAAAAATCGACATTTAAGGCTGCAGCTAAAAACTCTCTGAAGTTGATTCAAAATTAATGAAAACATCGTTTTTTGTGAACAGTTTCTTCATTAATTTAAAAATTTTAAATTAACATGTTTTATGAAATTTAAATCATGTGAGAAAGCAAAAATTCCTCTAATTATCAAAGGAAAAACATTTACACCCAAGACGGCATTTCTTCGACAACATCAAATCTCGAAAAGAAACATTTATTCTAGCCTGCCTAAAAATGAAATAAAATTTCAGCATTCTCCTTCCAAATATGCCATCTGAATGTGACAACTGAAAAATTATGCCTGGCTTTAGCTAATAGAAATGGGATTGTGTTTCATTAAACGCTATACATCATATTTCTCTGGGGAGTTTCTCCAGAGACCAACAAAAATAATTGAACTCGGAATAGAATCCGGCACCTCACCCATCGTACTCTATTAAACTTACCTCCCCTTAATCAATTTTCATGTTTTCCAAACATGTCCGTTTTGATTTAGAACTTTCATATATTAAGAATTGAAATATTAAATTTAATAAAAGTGGTTTTTAAAAACCTACTTTTGCTTGGACACTAAAAAGTACAGTTTTTTTTTCATTATCCTTTCCTTCTTTTAAATCTAACTTATATTTCAATTTTATAAATATTGTGGAATCTCGAAACAAAATCTTAAAATTCAGAATTATGTCATGCAACTGGTAAGCAATTAATATTTAAATTCATTAATACTTTGATAATTAAAAATCTAAAAATATTTGAGAGAGTGTATTGTCATTGCGAATAAGTAATTATACCACATTTCAAAATTCAGTAAGAACCGATAGTGAACAGAAAATGAATAATACAATTATATATTTTTCCTACATAAAATTAAAAACGCAAACTAATAATAAAACTTGTTAAAAATTTCTAAATATCTTGAGTAAAATAAAATAAGAATCGGCAAAATAAAATGTCATCAGTACAATTATACTACTTTTATCAGAGTTCTTTTAATGTACTGTCTTAAATATTCAAATAAAAGAACATGCTTATAATATTTTTACACATAAATCAAAAATTGAATAACTCACAATATAGTTTAATGATGTATGCATCCCAAAATGAAATTACACGAGGGATATTTAAGGCGGATGTAGTAATTCTGAACCATGACCCGAAGAAGAAAAAAATATATACCTCATATAAAGAATATACTTCATTTTGAGACCAAGCGCATATAGGACAGAAGGATTTTGAATTATAATCAGGCGGTGCAAACGGCATCCGGAAATATCAGAAAATCAAACCATTCCCCGGCATAGGCTAATTTTTAAAGGAACCAGACCTCGAACCTAATGACCCTCCGTTACCAAATCTGACAAAACTAAAAGGCATCACGGTCGATAAAAAAAGGTGTGCTTTTTTAATCTATGTTGCGATTTATATTCCAAAAATAATTAGCAAACCAAAGAAAAGCTCTCACACTATAATCACTAATTCAATCCGTACAATTCTTATTTTATATGAAAGCTCATGACTTTTAGATGTACTTAAAACAAAAATTCGGCCCATAGAGCGTTAACTCCAAAAGAAAAATTGTGGTTACAAAAAATTAGAAATAAAACTATATATGCAAAACCTATGTATTGGTTTGCGTTTAAACAATTTTATTGCGTTATAATCATTATGTGACTTTCAAGTCATACCACTTTCTGTGTATAATAACTCATATGAGAAAGTCCATAAAACAATTTGCATTTGGTGTGAGGCATAAATGTGCATGCATCCATAAACATAGTTTGACAAAAACACAAATAATCTCAATTGGATCAAATTGTTTCGTGTAGTTTTTTGCTATTTCGGGTTGATAATCCTAGCAATGGTCATGAATACTAGTATTGGTTGTGTTTGCAACGTCATAGAGTTAAGATTTATGCGCCACCTCATAAAAAACGCTATAATTATTTTGTAAAATGCCGATAAATTAAAATGTGACCTGAAACTTACGCGGGCCCATAGAGGGTTAACATATACACACAGTACGACTTCCAATCTTCTCGAAAAATCTCAAAAAACACTGCCTCATTGTATGATCATGATGGGGGAAAATCTCTGTAGCGTACCCTAACTAAAACCGTTTTGCCGGTTACGACAACTGTTACTTGATATGTATATTTATAATCTTTAGATAAATTACTAAGCCTCTTTTCAGCGTCCAGAAATATAATGAAATCAAGTAATCAAGTAACTAAGCCTTAGTAACTAAGAGTTCTCCAGCTTTCTTCGCGTTAATCTGTATTTACTTTAAAAATATAAATAACAAATAGCCAGTTCTAGGTTTATTGAGCAAGTATAACTCAAAAAAATTCTTTTGTTGCGATACGACGTTGACTTATATAATTACATGACATGATTAAATCGGCACTATTAATCCTCTGTACTCGGATGACTTATTTCAGGAAATATTCAAGTCATGTAAAATTTTGAGGTTTAATCAATTTTGTTGAAAACACCTGCAGAGTGGTAAGAAAATGTAGATCAATTTTTCGGGCAAATTCAATTTAAAGTAATTATTGTTCGTTTCTAAAATTGTACTTCGACAATGTATGGTATGGAGAAAGTCGAGCTTATATTACATCTCCAAATTCCGAGAAAATCCGAGCTCGCCCTATTATTAAATGCAAACACCTCCTTATAACTTTCCTCTCATCCTTTTTTTACTAAATAAATGCCTCCTGACTCATGCACTGAAGAGAGAGGGTCTTCAAGTCCCAGAATGAATATATATTATTTTCGGTCCAAAAAAAGTCCTTGCATATGGTAAAAAAATTAAAGATCCAATTACTCTTCTGAATGAAAAGAGTTAATATAAACTGGCTACATCGACACAACGGAAGGTAAAAAGAAAAACGTGAAATACCGGAACAGCAACATTAGTGGGAACTATGTTTAAACCTATCACAGGCCACGGCACAACCTTTCCCTTAGGAAGTAGGTCCCGTCATCGAACGGAGAACTGACTCCATCTTTCCTTGTACCCATGAGGGTGGTGAAACCCAATCACCACGCTGGAAGATTTCCATCCTCAATTACGTGGGATAATGCAAAGGGTTTCAGAGTGAAAACGCTTAATAGCAATTTACAATTAAAATTTACAAATTTGTTTTCTAAACTTGAAGAAAATTGCACAGTTTCAACAGAAATAGTGATTTTTTTTCTTTTGAGGGGATACTTAAAGCTACGGGATATATAGAAAATGCTACAGTTAATCTATCATAAAATCCTTCCTGAATACATGATCATTGATTTTTAAATCATGAACTCATTTTCTAGGAGATAAAGAACGAAAAATATTATCCGATATTTATAGAGCAAATGCGAAACCATTCTCTCTATTTTTTTCAATAATGAAACAATTTCACAGTTGTTTCTCCTATCGATTTATTGAGAATCTCATCGATGAATAAGATGAAAGCGCCGCAGCAGACATGAGAGCAAAGAAAGAGTTCGACAAGCGATGGAATGTTTGTGCAGAAACGCGAGCGGCCCTTCTGCCGGGGTTTCTTCAACGGTATCGAATTTAATTGTTGGGCTTTGTTAGTGATTAATGAGTTTATCAATCAACTTAGGAATGAAACTCAAGAGATGGGAGACTGTAAAACAAAGATGATTTATGCGAAGATTAAGTGTAATGTTACGCAAAAGTTCACCCTGATTTATGGCGGTGCCCGTTTTGTGCTAGAATTTAACTGCTTTAACAAATGATGAAGGTGCGAAACAGAGAAGATTCTAGTTTGCGTCACTCTTGATAGCTGTGGAATTATTTCTGCGAGTTTTATCACTTTTCATTAACAAAACAGCGTATTTAAGTGTTTCCAATGGGCAGTGTATATTATTATAAGACCCTAATTTAATATACTCGCCAATTTGTTTTTACATTTTAGAGCATTCTTAACTTAATCCATTTTTAATGATTTAGATCAGCTCAATTTGTTGTTTAAATAATTTTTGTATATATGTATTCGCACTTGCTACTGGAAACAGTAAGACTAGTATAATTTAAATTTCTTAGATCTGATAGACATGATTACTTGTCCTATTGTAGAAATTTTCGTACGTATAGCATTAAGTCGTTAAGATAATAATTATCAATTTCTTTTATACATAGTATAGAAGCCCTCGGGGGTGGCACTTCATTAGAAAGGATAAAAACTTTTAGCACAGTGGTTGGCTCTTTCTACCTTTGTGGGTATTCGAAAGGGTGGTAATGGTGGTAACTTCCCATTGATGACGAAACATACATTCTACAAGAAGGGTTGTAGCGTGGCCGGTGATGACCCTTAGGGCTTTACCACAGATTCCACCAGTGTTGCTGCGACGGCGGCCCGGTCATTCAAGTTTTACCATATACCTTCGCGAATGTCGGGGAAGGCAATCAATGCTATACATAGCATAGAAAAATCACAGTAATCGTCAAAAATAATAATAAGTTGAGATTTTGACGAATCTCTGTTTCTAGTTCTCTCAGAGTTCGAAAAACATATTTTTGGAAAATATCCGTCCGTCTATCTGAATGTTTGGACCACCCCAACAGCAACTTATGTGGAACTGTGATTGAGCCCTACAGGGCATCACCGGTGACGGTACAACCATTCCTGTAAGAAGTACGTCTCATCCGTACGCGAGCAATTTTTGAAAGACCATTCCCACTGTTTTATAGCACCCTTTAAATAGAATTAGGTCATAATATTAGTTTTGTTTCCTTACAGTGGTTATTTCTCTATCCATGATGTTCAAGAACTCTCAAATCAATAAAATCGGATTAAAACAAATACTGTTCCATAAATAGAAAAATAGTATGTCAAACACAATAAAAAAGCAATAAAAACATTAAAGTCAATTCCTACAGGTTAACAAAAAATTCTATTTTAGTTATTTTTTATTAAATAATTACAATTAATATAAATAATTTATCAAAAAAAAATGATTTTCGCACGAATTGCATTCTTCACCTTCACGTGAAAAATACTGAAATCCTCGCATCTTACCGATTGAGCTACTGTGTATTGATTTCAATTTTCATCACAAATTGCTAAAACTCTAAAGTACTAAGAAGGAATTAAATTTAATTAATGAATTAATATTTGAAAAAAATGTATTAACATCAAGTGTCATGCACTAGAGATTTTTAAAAATTTTATTTAAATTTGAGTGGTTAATTAAAAAGTATTTTATTAACGATTGAACATTTGAACAAGATATATAAACATATAGAGAGAGAGCGTGAACTAATAGTAGGAATTGGATAAAGTTGAAAAGGAAATTAACAATTACCTCCGACTGAAAGGGGAATATTAGGAATCAGCAAAAACGAGAAAAAAAAACTACAGACCTCAGCTCATCGACTTTTCCCCGATGCATTTTTAGTATATTTAATTGTGAAGCTAATGATTCCATAACCCTATTTTATACATGCTAAATATTATTCCCACTCAAATAAATCAATTTAAGCACTAAAAAACGCCCATGTGAACCTATGTAATCGGACGCTAAAACAGAAGTTCGCATTTACGACCACCTATCCGGTAATGATATGGATCAAAGGCTTGGGAATAATTTAAACCCTCCCCAGTATTGCAGTATAGTGAACAATTACCTTCTAAGGGATTTATGACAATTCGGCATTGACGTTTATACAGAATAGCAAATAGGATTATTATTATTAATCAATACTCTAATAACAAAGCGCATGTAATAAAACAAATAAGAACTCCATCAATTATACATGACAAAATGTTTTTATTATTTGGGGGGGGGGGTTAAATCCAAGATTTACATTTTTAATCGAGTTATTTATAGACTAATAACATTTTAAAAACTAATTGGGTCTGTTGCTTCATTATACTGAGAGTTTGTGGGAGGATGCAAAGCAGAACATATCAGCGACTCTCTCTGCTCAAATTTATACGACGACTAATACGATTATATATGTTATATATAGTCAAAAGAAGACGATTTTGGGGGAGGGGTTGGAGAGCTATCTCTGAGAGAATTATTGTAAAAGGCTTTCCGTCATTTACATCCAGAAAAACCAGCTCAAACCTTTGATTTTAGAGCAATGATTGACCCTCCGAAACATATATACACTGAAGTGACAGAAGTCATGGGGTGACTGTTAATATCGTGTCGGTCCTCCTTTTGCCCGTCGAAGTGTAACAACTCGACGTGTCATGGAGTCCACAAGTCGTTGGAAGTCCTCTGCAGGAATATTGAGCCATGCTGTCTGTATAGACGTCCATAATTGTGAAAGTGTGGATGGTGCAGGAGTTTGGGCACGAACGGACCTTTCGATGATGTCCCATAATTGCTCGATGGGATTCATATCAGGCGATCTAGGTGGCCAGATCATGTGCTGTAATTGTCCGGAATGTTCATCAAACCGATCGCGAACAGTTCTTGCCCGGTGACACGGCGCATTGTCATCCATAAAAACCCCATCCTTGTGAGGGTACATGAAGTCCATGATCTGCAAGCAGCTGAACATAACCATTTCCAGTCAATAATCGGCTCAGTTGCACCAGAGGACCGAGTCCATGCCATGTAAAAACAGTCCACACCATTATGCAGCCACCACTAGCTTGAACAGTTCCTTGCTGACAGTTCGGGTCCATGGCTTCGTGGGGTCTGCGCCACACTCGAACTCTACCATCAGCTCGTAACAACTGAAATCGTGACTCATCTGGCCACGCCACAGTTTTCCACTGGTCTAGGGAACAGTCGATATGCTCACGAGCCCAGGAGAGTCGCTGCAGGCGATGTCGTGCTGTCAGTAAAGGCACTCGAGTCGGTCTTCTGCTGTCATAGCCCAAGGAAGACAGATTTCGCCGCCCAGTCCTATCGTCTTCGCCGCCCAGGACACGTCCCTCGTACGTCTCGCATTAATTCCTGCTGTTATTTGACGAAGTGTTGCGTGTCTATTAACATTGACCATTCTACACAGACGTCGGCGGTCTCGGTCGTTAAGTGCAGGTGGTAGCCCACTGCGCTGTCCATGATGGGATGGGATGCCTGAAATTTCATGCTCTCGGCACACTCTTGATACTGTGGATCTCGGAATGTTGAATTCACTAACGATATCCGCAATGGAATGACCCATGGGTCTAGCTCCAACTAACATTCCACGTTTAAAGTCTGTTAATTCTCTTCGTGCCGCCATAAATCACGAAAAACCTGTTCACATGAATAACTTGAACACAAATGAAAGCTCTGGAAAACAAACTGCGCATTTATACTTTTTCGCTGCGATACTACTGCCATCTGTATATTTGCATATTGCTATCCCATGACTTTTGTCACTTCAGTGTATATATAAATATATATATAACTTATTTTTGAAGAGTTAAGGTTGTGAAGTTTTGTACGGTTTTGAAGTGTTATGGCTCAACTGGTTGTTTTGCAGGAAATATTTACTTTTTTAGTTTCAATTAAATTTCATGTAAAATCTGTCTACTTTTTACATTTTCTAATTATGCATCGAAATACTTTTCGATGCATAATTATTCGCCAAAAAATACATCCATTGTTTATATATAATATACTTATTCGGTAATAGGTACTTTTTCGTTAATTAGACGGCAGAGAAAAATTACCAAAGAAATCTGCCGCATTCCTACATTTGGCGATTTTTCACTTTAAAATTAATTTTTCGTTGCTACCCAGCTAACGGAAAAGCACCCGGTTATAATCTCATGACAAGCAAGGTTACATTAATTGAACAAATATACCCATCACAAAAAATAATAGAGCAGACATTTAAACATTTTAGTAGTTAAAAAATATTTTTTCAAGACTTTATATGTAAAGAATGGCAGAAGTTTGGCGAACACAAATTCGTCTTGTGGTTAAGAAATTTCGTATAATGAAGTGAAATATGTATCCTAAAGGGTGCTTTAAAAATTTCTCATTCGGGTTTTTAAAAAAAACGACTGTGGAACTGCAAATTCGAGGAAGCAAATACTTTCGGCAAATTTAAAGTCCCATCAAGTAAATGAATGTTGCCTCCACGGAGAAATAGATACCGCTTTACGAGCTCTCTCGGTTGAATGCAGTTGTTGTCGGCAGATGTCGGCGCAGAAGAGGTTTCGACGCACATACTTCAGGTGCTTCAGCCCACCCCTGGGAAGATTCCCAAGGTCCCTAATAAGTTAAGCGATCGTCGTCGTCGAGAATCGGTTAACTAATGGCGGTGATTCCCTGTAAGAGTTCTGCCCGGATTGCACCGCTGAGAGTTCAGTTCCGAGGTTTTGGTTTCTGCAGGCCGGCTCACGGAAACTTTTCTTTTTCTGAGACAACCGCTGAAAGGTTTCAGTGCAACATAAACATGGGGAAGAGGCAATTTGTTTTTGTGAGCAGAGCTCTGAGATTGGCTTTAGAATCTTATGTTTGAGAAGTTGTGTTTGTCTTAAAATTTCGAAGTTAAAAACTGTCAAAAGAAACCCATCTAAGAACAATGAGATATTATATTCATTATTAATCAAGACTATTTGACTACGTATCAATTTGGAAATAAAGAAAATATTGATTTATTTATTTTTGTTTTATAATTAGAATCTTTCTGGGAAAGTAAACCCTTTATTCGTTTTAAGAAAAGATTTTATTTTCTAAGCAGTTAGTACTTATTATGTGAAAACAGAATGTTGTTTCGCTGGAGGTTTTTGAATAATTGAAGGTAACAAATAATTGAAGCTTGAAATCTCGTCGGCAATGAATAAAGCATAAATGGCAATATTCATCAACATCTTTTAATATCATTTTTTACTTGCTATTACCAGAATGGCACTATTATCATTCAGGCTTCTTCGGAAATAGATGCGTTTTTAAAAAGTTGACCTGCTTTTACCAGTATTGCTTTCTCTAATTGATTTAAAATACTTAATGACTTAAATTAATTAAAACAACTAATGACTTAAAAAATAATATTTTCGCATGATAGCTGAAATTTGCGATCTCATGTTACATTTTTTCCTATGTTAAATGTATGACTCCCAATAAGAAAGTAGGAAATGGGGGGGGGGAATATATTCAGATCTTATATAGCTTTAAAAGGGAATTTTTTTTGAAGTTTATCTGACACAATTCATTTTATACTATTTAGGCTGAAGAATATGGGAATCAGAAATGCGAACATCTCAGCAGTTACAATGAAGTTTAAATTCATACGATTAGGAAAATAATTTTTTTAAGAAAGTTAATGAAATGAAATCATATTTGTAGTTCATTTTAATTTAACAAATTTAATTTTTTAAAAAAAAAAATTAAAAAATGTCCCCCCTTTTCCAACTTTTACTATCATATAAAGATTGCCCCGAAATTAGTGCAAAATTTGAATTTATCACCATTTATGCATTAAAGTGCTGGAAATTCCATTTGAAAAAAAAATCCCATACCTGATAATTTAAGATTAATAAAAATAAAGCTTCGCATGATTGAAAAACGTGTTGATGTGATTTGAATTAAATAAAAAAACACTATTTTTTTAAGCTTTAAATTGTTGTATTTTTATTGAATCTTAAAGTATACAGGGTAGAATTATGTATTCAGGAGCACACACAGGACAAATGGTCTCTACAGCGTTCCTGACACATACGTAGTCTTTTGTCAAAACTTCCCAACACCCTCTTTGCATAAATGAGGCTGAATTTCGATGATGCAACGTTGCATTTCTTCCTTCAATGCGCGCGTGTTTGTGGGCTTGCAAGAAAGGCATTTGACTTCAAATAAGCCCATAAAAAGAAATTCAATGGTGTTAAATCACGCAATCTGGGGAGGGGGAGGAAATTCACAAATTTTAGAACTGTGATGGCCAGACTTTCATTATTTTTGAAATATTTTTCAACCATGAAACATATTTTTCTTCGTACTTTAGTTTAGGGTTAGCTCTATTTTTACTAACCCTAAACCCTCAATTATCAATAGTGTTCCAAACAAATGGCACAAATTCATAAATATATAATTATTCGATCTATAAAATTATGGTAGGTCATTCATAAAATGCTATAACCCTCATGTTTTTAAAATAAGATTACTTTTTATTATTTATAGACGTGTTTTCATTTATGTTGAAGTTAATATACATATATATACGCCCGAAAATCCCAAAGACTCAACCCAGAGCTTCAACTCTTTTCCCGGCTTGTAGATATTCCACACTCTAATATCCACTTTATCTGCGTTGAGAAAATCCAGCCAATTAATAACAAAATATTTGGTAGAATTAAATGAGAATTATTGGAGAAGAGCCAACTCGGATCTGTAAATTATTTAAATAGTTGAAAATTATTAAGTTTGTTGCAAAACAGGGGATTTAATGGGCAAATTACTTTACAAGATATCACAATTTAACCTCTAAAATTATCTTTATTTGGCTAAAGCAATTAATGCTTGTAAACGAGAGCGAGACCAAAGTTTAAGTGGAAGTCAATGCCTAATAAAATATTTGTTATTAAGGTGAACAACTAAAAGACCTTAGGCAAGAAAAAGACAGCATGGAAGGGAATTATGATTAGTTTAGTTACATTTACATCTCGTTTTAAAGCCACACTTGAGGATTTGGGGGGGGGGGTGGATCTCGTAAATTTCATTCGTGATCAGATGAGAGGACGACGCCTGAACTGGCACCCTCCCAAATTTCTATGCCAGGCCAATGGGTGGACATTTGACCTCGATGGATTTAGTGTACATCAGATCCTCTTACACGACGTTTCTTTTGTAAAATCGCATTTCGAACCCGAAACCCTCCAGTTCTGAAGCAAAGTCCTTACCACCAAGGCCACTGTAGCCATATTTTCGTGAGGAAGACGTGGATTTACCTTAAATTTTAAAATAAACCAGTTATTCGTTCTTCTTCTGTATTCAAAATATCAATTAACAATTAATTTTATTTGTTTCTATTAATGAAAAATTTACTGTGCATCTCAGATTCAAATATGAGATTTTTTTTTGCTTAAAGGTCATTAACCAAAAACTTTAACATTCAATTCCAAATTATATATTTGCTACTAAAATATGAAAATATCAGCAGTAAAATATGTAAATATTCCTAGCTTTGAAAAAAATAGAAATTTATAAAAAAAATTTAATAGTAATTGCTTTAAAATGGTAAATAACATTCACACGAAAGAGATTTGAAGTTTAGTTCGAAAGATGTTTTATTAATGATTCTTATTTAGCATATTTGAAAATTTTGTTATAACTAATACATGGATGACAAGCTATTACAAACAAGGTCTTAACAAAATTATTCGTTCATAAGGTCTTTAGATAAAACGATTAAAGGTAATTTACAAATAACAACGGTTAAAAATAGATTCGATATACATATATGAAATCATCACATAGGAATAATAAAAACGCATTAGTTTTGAATCCTATATTAAAGTACTACGAATGCATTTTAAAACATTGCTATTTATACATTACCTTTCAACGTTTTATCTAATGAACTTGTGAACGAATAATTGTGTTACCGATATATTTAGAAGTATTGTAGCTAGTCATTTATGTGATAGCTATCGTAAAAGTTTTGAAGAAGCCAAACAATATTATATGTATTCATTGTGAAAGTTAACATAATTACCAAAAGTTTGAATCTTTTTTATTCGCTCTCCAAATTGACGGCTTTTCACAATCTTCCTAAAACCAATTTGTTGTCCAGCAAATATTAACATTTTCTTTAACAAAATGAGTTGGCAATAATTTAATATATTAGTCATAATCATTATAAATATTGTTAGTAATGGGGAAAAAAGAAAATAAAAATATCTTAATTACTTGCATTCATTTAAATAGCATTTTAATACAGATGTTAATACAATTTTCGATGTTCATATCATACAAACGATGTTTTATATGTGGAACTAGTCATTTAACACGTTGCAGCAAATAATGGTTAAAGCCGTCAAGTTTTCATGGAAAAATTGAGAAAAAGAAATTTTTAATACCAAACATTCATCTGACGTTCAATTTCATTTGACAGTCAAACATATGGGAATCAAATTAAAAGTATGCGGCCATTGTTAATTCGTCTTTTATAATCATACATGGATTCAAAAAAGAATCATCATTTAACCCTTAATAACCTAGAGTTTCAATTTTGATACCAATCTTTTAAACCGAATGTTCACATTACTATTAGTTTTTTTATAGGTTGGCTGTACGTATTTTACTGTTGTATAATATTCTTTCCAACGAAATTTTTAAAAAAAATCAAATGTCATTATTGTTTTATTTTATCAAGCAAACACAGTAATATCAAAAATAAATCACTTTCGTAAATCAGGCTACTAAGGGTTAATCATCGCTCACAGAATCGTAAGTTAATCGTCATTAATTCAAATTTGCTTGTAGTACTTGGCTGTCAGAAAATTCCAGCAGACCAATTTAATTTGATTTCAAAACATTCGAAATAAGCACCTACTATAAATTTAAAAAATTATAATTAAAGTAAGTAATTATGCTTGATATTGAATCAATCAATAAACGTATGAATAAAAGGACCTAATTTTTTTTAAATTTCTCTGATTCTACAAGTTATACTTCTTAAAATATTTGTTTAAAATGTTATCCCAAGAAGAAAAATTCTACAAATCTGTGATAATCAAAATTGATTGAATTATGAAACTGATCTTTGGAGTTATTTCAACAGTAGCATCAAAGATTATCCATTTAGAACATTATATTATGTTATTGGGATGACTAATATTAAAACATGATATTTATTTGCATTTAACAACATTGGCCCAAAATAATGAAAATTAAACTTCAAAAAACACAAATTTTAGCCACAGAAAAATGAAACTTTAAAACTTTAGAATATCGAAAAGGTTTTAATAAAATTGAAGAAATTCACAAAAATTCAAATTTCGTAGCTTTCCATCATTCTGGTGATTGATTCAATAAACTTGGTGACGAATAATAATGCATTATTCTAAAATAGATATCGAAACAGAACTGAAGCATGTACAAAAAACAGCCCATGTAGAAATCAGCAATATACAATTCAGAAAATCGGTACTAGGCAATCGCAATAACAAGAAAAATGTGCATCGAGAACTTATAGGAGATCAGCCCCTTGAAAAGAATTCACACGACTACTGATTGACTGACTTAACTAACTGTAACTCTCTCTCTCTCTCTCTCTCTCTCTCTCTTTTCATAGTCACCGTAACCAAATATTCGGGAAGAAATTACAAATCTCTAGTTCCAATAATCCTATTCTAAAAATTTTCGCGTATTCAAAAACGTCAAATTATATTATTTATATCTCCAAAGTCAACTCATTTATCGCCAAGACTGAGGGTTGTTAGTTGATGTGACATCCATTCACCAACTACTTTCTTCAATAAAAGACTATTTGAGTAGGAAACCTATATGACAGATTCATAAAAATATAAATAATAATTATTTACATCATTTAAATCATTTTTCTAATAGGGAGTGAATGATTGGATATTGGGTTAAGATTAGAGTAGATATTCTGCTTAGATCAATCCTATTTTCGTAGATTAATTCAAATTTTTAATCCAAACGTTTCGATTTCTTCCTTTTTGAAAATTGAATTTTCAGCTTTTTAAAACGTATAAGCTCATAATTGAAACATTTAAGGCTATTTGAGGATTTAGGAAAGTTGAGGATTCTTAAAACCAAGAACTGTGGTAAAACTGCCGAAGAGATTCATCTATATATTGTATTGTTATCTTTCTCTGTCAATCCAAAATTTGTCCATAGTCAAGTCGTTTCTTTCTGTTCAATTTTATTCTCAATAAATTTTATCCTAACATTCAGATCATTCTTTTCCCTATTCCATCAAATAAGTTTACAGTTTGCTTTGCATTTTCGTCTTTACGTTTTCGAGTTCACTCAGACAATATTTTTAAAACTCAAATCCAACCAGGAAAATCATCTGTAGTCGCGTCAAACTTTTTCCTGAATGATTTAGAACCCTGCCATTTCTGCTATAATTCCCAAATTTGATTTAAATCCCGTATGTATCCTGGGATATTGATGATATAAATTCTGATATATTTGAAAGCCAAAGCATAAAACAACCGTTGCCATTCCAAGAGTTATGCGAGGCTATAAAAGAAATAAAAGGCAATGTTATGAAGCCAGCTATTCCATCTCTTCTGCTTCTTTCACTAAAAGGATTTTTTTTCTTTCCCTTTCCTAAAATCCCTACTGTAGGGGAATTTTGCCCTTACATTAAGGAAACATTTGTACCGTTAAGGGAAATGAAGAAAGGAAAAAAGAAAAAAAAAGGGAAGCAGAAAGGCTTTCGTGTTCTTGTTTCTTGTCATCTCGTGTGCGGAGAAGATATTCGGGGGTCCATCCGTTGGGAAAGGCACGTTTCACGTGTTTCGTTTTCGTCGCACGTGGATGATTCAGAAAAAGAGCGCCAAGGACACTTATTTCTGGTGTTATTAGGCTGAAAAAAGAGGGTTCTTTGGGAGGCCGTTAGCTTTGTGCGAGGAATTACAGGAAATACTTCATGGGAAGTTCTCACCAGCTGTTAAAGAATGCGCCTACGCAACAGTTTGGAGGGAAAATGTATAATGAAAAAGCATACTGAATTTTAGAATTCCCATTGTGTTTAATTAACTCGATAATTAATTTGATTTGAATTGAGAGATTTAATTAATTTTATAAGCCTTTCGCCAATTATAAAATTGAATATAAATTTCACTTTCTATTTAGGATCCATTCATAGTTTCAGTGTCAAATTGTTTCCTTTTAAGTTCACCTAAATTTGGAACAAAAGTTCTAAATTCAATATATATATATATATATATCGTTTGATTTCTAAGATTTATAAATTGGCTGTAATGGCAACACATGTTCACGAAAATTTATCGTTTTTTTTTCTTTTGTTCTGGATTTGCTTATTGAAGGATTGCCGTCACCGTTGATAACACTTGTTTACACAATTTGTATTTTATGGAGGAATGACAAAAATTCAATAAAAATGCTTGATTTTTAATTCAGAGATTTCATATCTTGTTGACCCACATTAATATTAGGTTGGGAGAAAAGAAATCCATTATTCTTTTACAGCCATGGAGAAAATAATTGATGTTTTTTTCCCCATTATTTTCAAAAATTCCATATGGATAGAGAATAATGGAAAGAAGAATTTTCTCGGTTAATGGCAGTAAAATAATAATGAATTTCTTTTCCCCCCAACCTAATATTTGTTAGTACTGGACATGATTAAAAAAACTTTGTAATCTTTATTATTTCGTAATTTTATTCTTCATTCTTTACAAAACCAATTATGAAATATATGCTTTAAAAAGAATTGAAAGCTAAAAACAATTTTAAATGCTAAAGAAAAAACACTTTAACCGTAAAAAAAGTCATTTAAGATGAAAAAAAAAGATTTTAGACAAACTAGATTTATATTCATTTAATGTGTTTAACGTCGCAACAGAAAACAATTTTGAAAAGAAAATAATTTTATTCGAAAAATAGAATTTCGAAATGATATCTAGCCTAGTATTTAATTCTATGACGGATATTCAATGTTTCTTTTATTAAATGAAATTGGTTTATTACCTTAAATTCATCAGAGTTTAAAATACAAATTATTTAATTAAATTCATATAAGTATATTAAATGTTGTCGCCATGGTTTACATACTGATCTGGAAACTTTGATGTTTCCATTCAGAACAAATCAATATTTTAAAGAGAAAAAATATAGATCAACAAAATATTAGACAAAATATTTTGCAGGCTTTTAAATCTGTGTAAAGTGGTAGCTATAATTATTATAACACCTTTTTAAGGAGAGTTTTAAAACAAAATCCTGCAAGATGAGTAGATATACAAGATTAACCAAGAAACGCCGAATATTTTATTTGCATTGGTTAAACCTATGGTCTTTATTTTGTATAAAATGGGCCGACATGTACTGTAATAATAAGCCATACCAGAATGATGCAAAGATAAATTTAATTTCAAAGCATCAATTTCCAAAAAAATTCATCTTCGTAAATTTTACTTCCCACACGAAAATTACAATAAATTTATAAAAACATTTTGATATTATGCATTATACTATAGGATATAGTATTAATCAATCCTTAGGTTTCTTTCAGAAAATGTGTCAGAAAAAAATCCGTAAAAAGTCATTAGAAAATAAAAAATTATTAACTCGAAAATACATCAAAGCAAAAAAAGAAGAAAAGGAAAAAGAAAGAAGGAAAGAAATTTGAAATGAAAACCCATCAAAAGCAAAAGCTGGACGGTAAAAGCCATGACAGTTGAGAATTAATTAGTAGTTCAATAATACATTTTGAAAAAATGAAACCTCTTGTGATAGCTAAGAAATGAAATATAGCTGTCCTATAAATAGGGTGCTGGGCTTTAAATAGTTTTAAAAGAAAATTATCTATCCAAATGTTGCAGAAAAGATCATTAAAGAAAGAAATGTTATCTTCGAAAACTATCAAGAAAAATATTCATTGTTGCAAAATTAAAATTACGATGAAAGTTGTTTTTAATCATCAATGAAAAAGATTGATATTTCATTTCATGTATCACCATCAAATTACATTCAGTTTCATTACTCGTATGAAAAAATATTGATTGTATAGTTTATTTTCCTGAAGAACAGACTTTAAATATATGTATAGATAATTAAACATTTATTTTAAGTCTATTCTGAAATGAAGTTGATGATAAATGTAAATTTTTGACCAGAGTGTGATTTCAAATTTTATATTAGAGGTTGGCCAAGGTATTTCTAAATATATTTTTTCATAACAAAATAAAACTATGGTAAACAATAACAAAAGGAATTAATAAGAATTAACAAGAAGAATAAAAAGAATTAAGAATTAGTAAAAAGAATAAAGATAATAAAGAGTAGAAAGATAGTATTTCGTTTATTCAAAACAAAGCTTATCCACATAAATCATAAGAAATTCCAATTATTATTGATATGAAGTTTTTAAAAAATGACAAATAATAGATAGTACTGATAGACGCACCCCAGTTAAATGTCTTCTATAGTACATCTCTTTCTCCATTTTAACAGTTATACAGCTTAACTACAAAATGCAGTTACACGATAGATAACTGGTGAAACTGTTTAAATCTTGTGATTTAATGTCTGACGTCTTGGAAATAACGTCATTTAAATTTTAAATTTAGTAGGGAAATAAATACCAGTTAAAGCATATATTAAATTTGATAATATATTTGAAATTTTTGAAATTAAATAAAAAAAATTACCAATTTATGATTAAGATATATTTGAGAAATCATTGTGTACAGTAAAAGAACTCTCCGTTTACATCATATATTCAAACAGACGAATTTATGAGGGATAAAAAACAGTTAAGCAGAGTCACTGAACTGAAAGAGGTCTTACACAAATAGATTAAAATTGTCAGATGCTAAAATTTCCAAATAAATTGTAATAAATACGTATTGAAAAAATTATAAAATATTTGGATATTAATATTTTTCTAAGCATAATTGATCAGGTTACTATATTTCCTCTTATCATAGTGTTACTAAACATCGAGCATCAGCCTCAATGTATGTGTGAAAAAACATGAAAGTAACGCAATAAAACGTTACAATAAAAATAATTATAACGGCATGTAAATTCTCACAAAGTAATAAAAAAAAGCTTATGTCTAAAATAAAATATAACCATATTGATTAAGTAAAAAATATTTTGAAGTAGCAAAAAAAAGGTCCAATTTATTGAAAAAAAAGGAGGGATTCACAGTGTCTAGACCCTCAAGAGGTTAAATCCGCTAATGTCACTGACGGATTTTTTAGGGAAATCAGGTGACTAACTATCTGGGCACAAGCAGGGGAACGAAAGAATGTTATCTAAGTGGCCAAATATATGTAGTTATATTAACGTCCCGTTGTAAAGCAACTCTATGGCTATTTTGGGGACAAACCTCGTAATTTTGAGCCGTGGTCAGATGAAGAGGACGACACCTGAGATCTGGTGCCCCCTCTCCACACCACCCTACACTAGGGAGAGGACATTTGGCTCCAACGGATTTAACGTGCAACAGACCCTCATACACGACGGTTCTTCCACAGAATTGAGACGAGATCTTACCACCAGGCCAATGCGGTTGCATAAATTCATAAGAAATATACAAAATTATAAAATATTAAAACTACAAAACGTAATTGCATTGAATTTTTAAAATAGTTATCAAATAGATTTAAGTATAATTATTTCTTATAGCAAAATTCCAGTGAAATAATTTTTAATTTTATATTTGTTTGATTTATAATTTCCTTGTATTCTCTAATAATTATTAAATGCTTTTATTTGTGAATAAGGCAGTCATTAATGTTATGATTAAGAATCTCAGAATTTTATTATTTTAGTCAATTGTTTAATCATGTGTATAGTAAAACGATAAAATATTTTTAAGAAGTTATAAGTTCAGATATTTATTAAAATAAGTTAAAATAAATATCTGAAGAAATAAGTTAAGCATGTTGATTAAGAGTAGAATTCTTTGAAATTTTGCACTGCTTGTTATTAAAAGTGGAACCTCATAATCATCATTACTTGGGGACCACCCTCGGCTGTTGAAGATAACATACTCTACGATTCCAAAAACCGTTTCGTTTCAGACAAAGAACGAAAATCCCTACACTTCCCTGCGTCACTCGCGCACACACGCGTTGCATGACAGTTCCTTCAGGTTCCAAAATAAGTACAGTTAAAAAAATAAAAAAAGATTAAACGGTGAAAAAAGTGTCGTCGTAGTAGCTGCCACCCCTAAGTGGGGCCTCTTCTCCAAGGGCAGTGAGACGCGCGAGCGATCTGTGGGAGGAAGCGAACAAAAAAAGAAAGAAAAAGATGAAAGAAAAAAAAAAATAGAAGCGACAGGGAAAAAGAGCATTTGGCCTTCACCCAGTGAATGCAGACGTTGACCCAAATGCGTGGATGACCGGCTATGCCTTGATTGGGATGCCAGGCACAGTGGCATAACCCCAGAAGCCGATAACTGGAGGGCCTTGTTTTTACTTTCTTTCCAACGGCAATCGACAGGCCAGCTGCTTTCCATTCCGGAGTTCAACACTTTTTCCGAACTTTTTCAAGACCGCCTGATGAATTGATTTATTGCATTGGCCGCTGCTTTTTCGTCCTACACTCGTGGATGGTCGTTGCGCTGGTGGAACTGGAATTGCGTGTGCTGATCAACAGGAATCACTTCTGACTCACTGGTCCAGTCATCTTGTTATTCGGTCTGTTCTGGTGGGAGTTGGAAGTTCGGCTTTTGAAAACCACAGTGGACTTAACATATCTTAATTTACTATTGTGTAAATATAAATGGCTTCTTTGACATCTGAATTATTCAGTCTTTTTGCAACTGGGAGTTTAATTCCGACTTTAAATTATTAAATGTCTATAGAAAACAAGATTTTGTTGTGAATCTTAAAATATATTTAAAAGAAATAAAACTTCCTTCTGAAATAAAATCAGTAATTTCTTTTTTTGAATTTGAGAAATTAGATACACATGAACCAAAGTTTAATACTTTTGAAATAGACTAGTTTTCTTCAAGTTATTAACCCTTGGGTGTTGGATGGTGTCTCTCCCTCACCATTCAAGACAGTGCATCATTTAACTTTTTATCTACTTTCAAATTTTGATTGCTAAAAATATCTACAGAACAGTAAGGAGCAGCAAATTTTTGTATTAGGTGAAAAATATTGAATTCTTTTTCCCGGACTGTGGTAATAACAATGTTGAAAACTACGGCAGGTTTGTGCAAAATTATCTTTAAAAAATTCGAGAAGTTTCTTCTTGATGCATAGATAAAGACCTTTCTCAGTAAACGGAAACTGAACATTTTTGTTTTCCCCCTTTACATTTCGAAATAAACCAAATTGTTTTAGGGATAATGATTTTTCTTCAAAACATAATGATGATTTATAAATACCAAATGAAATTAACATATGTTCTCTATTATTTAAAAGGGAACACACCTTTCCTTTGTTTATACCATTTAAGTAGGGAATAAATGAAATGTCATTTAAAATAAAATCTTTTTCCTTACAAGTAAACTCTTATTTCTTTTTCTGTATACATATATATAATGAGAGAGAGAGAGAATGCACGATTTTGATGTTACACCAAATTTTCAACTTCATCGTCTTTAAAAAACTTTCTTTAACTATGTTCTTAAAAAAACAATAAATAAATCTTCATTTTTTTTTCTTTTCCTTAATACAATTTTGTAGACTTAACAAATTTAAGTCAAATTCTTATGCATGTGAACACGATAGGTCAAATATAAAATCAAAATAAATAAAACTTGGCATAGTTTTATCACCTGAATCATAGCAATGCATCAAATTTTGATTAAATTGCTTCATAGAGCTGTCTGTCAGTCTATTTTTGCATATGTAAGCGATTATATATATATATATATATATATATATATGCGAGAGTTTTAATATATGTTTTTCATATCAAATTTAGATGTACATATCATATTGTAAGCCCGATAAGTTAAAGGGATGTAAGCCTTGTTTCAAAATCTGATTGTCTACATCATCTACATTCATACATCTGATTGACTTCACTGCGAGGAAATTTTTTCTTTGCTTCGAATTATTATTCAGGCAACAAAAGGAATTCGATTTGATTTTTTGGTACTTTACTATATTTAAAAAGCTTATAAATATTTTATTTAGCTGTACAGCTAATTTTTCAAAAAAAATATTTTTTTTTTCGAATTTTTATTCACAGGTTTCACAATTTTAAAGTTTTTAACATATTTTAATTGAAATTACACATTTGCCTTTCCGGCAAGCTCCTGTCGCTAACTGCGCAGAATCTGCCCAACGATTGTTTTCAAACCACTACTTGATCCAAGTCTACTATACAGTTCTTTTCTAGTAGTAATTGAAATTATAAAAGAACTAACTGGGAAATGTAAATTTAAATCATATGAAATCGCACAGATAGCATTAGTTTTTCGTCATTTTTTTCAAAATCATTGTCATTTTGTGTATTTCCCCCTTGATTATGCTTCTTTTCAGAATTATACAAAGGAAAAAGAAAAGAGTCCCTTAACAGTTCTTTTGCCATTCAAGAATTTCGCTCGGTTCATAAAACCATTTACAACTTTATTTTGAATCTTCCAATCGAATCTTCTCTGGATGATTCTTTAATAGATTCATTTGTTCTAACTTCTCATTCTCGACGATTAAAAATTAGAATTATCAAACTATCTAACGCACAAAAAAAAAATCGGTTCCTTAAATTTAGATGATTTATTAGCTTTTCATATTTATCTTTTCTCATTAAATTTGTCTTATCCTTTATTTTCCAAAACAATATTTACAAGAAGTGTTTAAAATAATTTCTTGGAGAAGAATGGCTCAGATTTTCAGCCCATTAAAAGCTGTAAACAATCGAAATTCGGCAGCTGTTTGTCAAAAAATAAAATTGTGCGATATTGTTTCCATTTAAGCATTCTATATACCAATAGATTTACTGAAATCCCATGCCTTAAATTAAGTCTGACGTTATCAAGATAATAATATAATAACAAGAAAACAAGTAATATTTTTTTAAAAATTATGTCAAATCTTAATTAGATCAACAAAAGAGGTTATTCTTTTGGTTACCTTTTGTTTACTAATTACAATTAATATAAATAATTTATCAAAAACTTTTTTTGACGGGAATGGAATTGAATTGCACAGTTTGAATTCTTCACCTTCGCGTGAAAAATACTGCAATACTCGTGTTTTACCGATTGAGCTACTGCCTGTCGTTTCCAATTTACATTATAAACTGCTAAAACTATGGAAAAGTACTAAAAATTGATTAAATTTAATTAAAAAATTGATATTTCAAAAAAGAGATGTATTAACATCGAGTATCATCCACTATAAGTTTTAAAAAATTTACTTGAACTTGATTGGATGAATAAAAAGTATCTTATTAACGATTGAAATTTTAACAAGATATATAAATATATATAGAGCGAGTGTGAACTAATAGTAGGAATTGAAAAATCTGAACATGTTGGTATTATTACAAAAATTTAAAGTTTCTTTCATAATATTTACCTTTAAAAAAACCAGCTAGCAATACATTGCATTTTGGAGCCAAAACTTAGTTATATATGATAATTGTATTCTTCTAATTTCATTTTAAGACGTTCCTATTCCCTTATTAATATTCCCTACTTACCATGCCTCTGCTATATACAGAAAACTCATTAATTAAAAACCTTCGTTATCAATTAAATATAGAATAAAACGTATGCGCATTTAGAATTTCTTCTTTGCAATATTTGGAATAAATTATACAAAAATATTCCAATGACGCATCTACTGGGCCCCCTTCGTTATTAAAATGCATTTTACAACCCAACAAACTTCTATCTCCCTTCCCCAAAATAAGAGAGGGAGAAAAATTATAAATTACTCCCCCCCCCCCCTTCTCCATCCTGCATGATATTAATTCTTCTTGCTTCTCATTTAAAGAAAATCTTTAAATTATTTGAGCAGAAAGAAATTTGTTATTTCAAAATATTTTTTTAAATGTTGCCATTTAATTTAAGACAAAAAGGTAGTGCTCGAAGAATAAATTGGATAATGCCTCTCGTATGCTTTGTTTTGATCACAGCAGATGTTGAGAACACATGGCTTTATTTTTTAAAAAAAAAGGAAAAGAGGAACAACTGCGATTATTTAAAATCTCTTGTTTTATTTATTTCTTGTGTTCCTGTCCTTTTTGTTTTTGTATTCATAAAAGGAAGAACATGCATTTTTTTTCCGCTGTCACAGCTTTTGCATTAAAAAAACTAACTAGTTGCTGTATTTTTTAGAGAAAAGATTTTTTTAAAAAAGAACTGTATATTTTGCATTTTATTTTGTGTTGTACATTTATAATGGAAATTCCGCTCTTAATTTCGTATCTTTTTGGATTGCATAAAATTTTAATGTGCTTCTATTCAAGCCAAATTTCATTTTATAAAGAATTAATAATTCATAATCCTGAGTAATAAATATTTCATAATCCTGATTATTAATAAATTAGGACGATTATTACCATTCCTTAAAATACGGTATTTATTATTAAAAGTTCAAAAATTAACCAATTGCTCGGAATCATTAAATACACTTTTTCCTGATAAAATATTATATATATGGATAAAAAAAACTATCTACATGTTTTAAAGTAAATACCCATCTTGAATAGCTATTTCAGTTATGATTTTGTAAAATGCAAGATATATATTACGCTATTTTAAAATGAAACTTTCCAAAACGTTTCCTATTTTTTTAATTTTAAAATTCCTACAATTAGTTAACACTCTCCCTATATTACACTCACACTCACGTCTTATTCAAATTTTCAACAGTTAATAAAATAATTTTTATTTCTCCATTCTAGTTCAAAATACATTTTTTTTAATTTTTAGTCGATAATAGTTTAATTTTTAGTGGATTAGTTAATGATGTTAACACAGTTTATTCAAATATTAATTAATTTGATTAATTTTTATTAATTCAAAACTAATTCAACTTTCCATCCAAAAATTCATTTTCCCATCACTAAATAAGTAAGACTTCATTCCCTCCCCCCTCCACCTTAATGAGGTTAAGCCATGTTTTCGACAGATTATTTCAAACGATTCTGTTTATTTTCTTTGTGTTTGAAGCATTTAAAATTAAACATTGTTCGCTAATAGATTTTTCGAATTTATTTTGAAGTACTTTTGAATTAAAATAAAACAGAATAAAGGAAATTAAAAATTTCTAATCTGTATTGCGTTACCCCCCACTGGCGTAGAAAATTCACGCAAGCACTATGTGCTCTGATTTATATTCAATGGATACGAATTTTTCTTTTGGATAGATTTAATTTTTTGATAAATTATTTATATTGATTATAATTATTTAATAAAAAGTAACTAAAATAAAAATTTTCTTTGTTGACCTAAGTACGAATTGATTTAATTTTATATTATATATAACTTGTTTCTCTTTTAAATGCATAGTTCATATTAAAAAATAACAAATAAAACAGAAAAAATTTGTATAGCACATTTCAGGTATTCATGCTAGAACATTTTTGTTTTCACAATATAAATTTTGATTGTTTATAATTAAATATTTAAACAATAGTTAAAATTTATTGATAAAACGGATTATCCTATGCATTTCAAAAAACTATTTCAATAAAAGAAATTGATTCCTTGTTTTTAAAACTGGCTGAAAAGTATTTTTAAAATTTTGCTTAGTGTTGTACCGATTCAAAATTCCATATACATCGTTTTGAATATTTGTGATTGTGAATTTTTTAAATTATCTTAATTCAAAAGGCCAGGAGAAATTATCTAAGAATTTTAATCCATTTTAAATATATGGCTTAATAAAAAAAATAATTACTATTTTTCTGATTTTTTAACCTTGTATATGTGTAAAATTATAACGGAATTTATTATTTCCTGGTAAGTTAAAGACTAGATACGGCGCCATCTCTTGAATATGAAAGTTTTTATTCGATTGCAAAATTTGACTCAGCAGATAGAATTACCATTTGCTTATCATGCATTATCATCCAGGCTTATCATGAACTATGCTTAGAATTCAATGTCTCTAATTCATGAAAAAATTTCAATCGATAGTAAAAGCTATTTAAATAAAAAATGAATTGATCTTTAAACATAATTTTCTTTTACTCACTATGCTATACTATTTTCAAAAAAGTGATTATTTTTAAACGTAGATTGTTATATTCAGAATTTGAATTTACAAGATTTTTCTGCTATTTAGCATAATCTACAACTCCTATTCTTTCAATCGATAATCTCGAAGGACCACAATTTTTATATATGACAAGGTTATTTTCTTTCCCGAAATCTCAAAACGCCTATCCAAAACATCATGTTTTCATATGTATCAATATTTTTTATTTTGAAATGCAGTCGACTGAGTAGTTCGGTCACAATACAAGCATCAATGATTTAGAATATCAAATTTCCGAAAAAAAATTAAATTGGGCTTAATTCCTTAACTTTTCATTGAAGGATGCTCACTGATTATATAAAAACATAGAATTTGGAGCTTTTAATTCAGAATCCAAACTTTAATGTTTTGAAGTTTCTGTATTTTCTACTGCCCGTTATAAAGTCATTTTCATATTTGGCTGGGTCCAATCTAGATTTTTGTTTCGATTTCTTTTTTCAATCTAATTATTTTGTTTATTTGGATTTTTTAAAAAAATCTTTAAACTCAGTGAATTCAAATATTTATAATTGTATATTTTCTTACAATTATATATATTGTCATCAGACCTTTGTTTATACTTCTAAACATCTTTGCGCCTTCATTTTTGAGAACAAGTTTAAAGAACAAACTCCAAAGATATATCATTAATCACATTTTTTTTTCTAAACTTTAAAAACTGGATAATTTGACCAAAATATTTAGGTGTGCCTAGCTATTATATTATCGTTAATGAAATTATATCTTTTTCAGAATGTCCATAGGGACGAACATATGTGAATAAAATTGGCAGTTTCCACACTTACCCTCCTACAACTACTTAATTGAAGCCCCCATCGAAACCATCTGTTGTCAATCAGGGGAATCCAAAGAAATGAAACAAATATCCTTTTATACCTCGATGGTGACATTCTATCGAATATCTCTGACAACGACCCCAAGTTCGTCAATATGAATCCAATAAAACGCCTCGCATGATGACACATTGCCTCGAAAGACAACGTTTTGATTGGAAGAAATGGCAGGATACCCTATTGCCTTCATTTTGGTTCACTTAGGATGAAATAATTAAACCTCAGTGTATATGTCTATTTTTAATTCGAAAAATAAATTGTGTACGTGTGACTGTACCTATTTTTTTGACTGGAAAATAAATTTTGCAAATGTGTATGTATCTCTTTATCTGAAAAATGAATTCAGTTTATTATTAAAATATCTATTTTAAACCTAATGATAACTTTTTAAACTATTTAGGGAATTTCTGTCTCAATATATTCTGAAATGAACTCTATGGGAATTTGACATTCTTAACCCCTTAACAGGTTTACCCGTATGCCGTACGTGCATCGATTTATTGAATTTTGATAGCTGTAAGCTAAAAATAAATCACTCATAATGATTATAATTCAATATAAAAATTACGAATGCATAGATGAGTCATGTATTCCATGGATTTCCATTTGAAACAAAATAAGAAAATATTCCTAAAATAGAAGGTGTTATCTTATTAGCCAGTAAAGAAAATAAATCAGTTAAGTGGTTAAGTCCGCTAGTATTTCTCAATACTAAACCGAATAGTAATACCTAGATTGCTACCCCCAATGTGTTAACTTATGGATCGTCTAGGAAATAATAATAGTTACTAGTATAGACAATTAGACGGGCACAAATGAAGTGACCAAATGCTCCAAGCTAATAAAGATGATCCCAGACCTCATTTCCTTCTTAATAATAAAAAAGAAAAAATATTGGCATTACTGTACCAATCTCGAAATTTACTGATCAGTGAATTCTCCACCAAGAAAATGCATCAACTAGATTTAATTCTAAGAAGACCTGTGGCTTAGTAGTAGCGCTTTGCGCCCCAGCGCGTAGGTCCGAGGTTCGATCCTCAGATTGGGATGGTCGACTCAGCCTTTCATCGGATCAATAAACTGAGAACCAAGCATGCTTGTTAACTAAACATTGGGGGTTCCACATTAGGCTGCCCAACTAACCAGGTCATATGTCTTGCATCCCAGAGCAATCGGCCAAGAAAGCAGATATGAGCACTTTAGGCCTTGGCCCACATGGGTTGTCGTACCCCTGAGTTTAATTTTAGATATAATTCTAAAGAAAGTTTACACTTGAATTCTTCTACCTAACTTTTACTTTCGAACATGGAACGTTATTTTCCTAAAGCCGTGACTCTATCAACAGTCCACCACATTCTGTCGGGGAAAGAATGATAAAAATATTAACCCTTTACTCTCGGTGTAAAGATATGTAAGGGTGCAGCACTCAAGACAGTGTATAATTCTGGCATTTTATTTATTTTTCAATTTTGATTGCTGGATGCAGATACATTTTTCAGGGAAACTCAACTTAAAACAATTGTATGTATTTAAATATAATGGATTTATTAAATATAATAATACAATGAATTTATATTTAATATAATAAATTCATTTAATATAATAAACAGATCTTTGTTTTATGGGAATAATTTTCCATCCATTTACTTTTCCGAGAGCAAAGGGTTAAAATGTATTTAAATCTCTTTATATCTTAGTGTGTGTGTTTTTATTCTGCGAATTAAGATTATACTATTCTATTCTGAATATACGTGTTATTTTTTTAACTATTTATTTTTGAATAACTATCTATTGTTAAATTATATTACGAACCAAAATACTTCCACTGTGGAATCCGAGACATTTACCACTAGGCCAATCGTCTCATATTAAATACCGAGCAAGGTGAACTTGAAAAAATATGGTCACTTTAAGCTTGACAGAGTCCCTCCTACGCCACTGAATGAGAACCTTACACCACTTTTCCAGAAAAAGTTCGTCTTTTTTTTTCTGAAGGTCATCGGAGGTTTCCATTTACCTTTCCTTAACCTTCGTTCCCACCCTTATTACCTCAATTACAAGATCCGTTCCCCTTTTGTGTTCAGATTTTCAAAACGCGCATTAATTGTGAGCTTCCTTTAATTCGGAACAAAGGAATACATATCGGATTCGTCCAAGGCTGGGTTTCCGCGTCACGCAGACTTCGGCCTTGGACCGTCCACCCCGCTCGGACAAGCCATTTGACGTAATGGGTTTAATGATCAACACGACAGAACAAGCTCCGTCGGCCGCCTGCAAGCTGTTACTCGAAAACAATTGGAGAGAGAGAAAAAAAATTGCCTTCATATTTATTACTCTGTTTATTGCTTCGGTTCAGATATGTCACAACTTCTTAATCCCGCGGTTGAAAAGTCTTTGCTACTTTGTAACAAATTGAGTAAGCAAATGAAATAGTCTTTAAGTCTTGCGTCAGGCAGATTGAACAGAATATTGTCGTATTTTTTATTTACTAGGAAGTTAGTAGTAGCAGTGAAGCAAAAAGTATTTATCAAGGCATTAAATGTACTTTTAAAGCAGCTTTGAGGTAGGAAGAATATTGCATTTTAAAAATATAGAAATAATAAAAATTGCATTTTAAAATATATATAAAAATAAAAAATAGCTGGTATATAATTTAAATTCTTTCTAGTTTTGTCATTTAAACGTAATGTGAAAAGTACAATGATGATTCAAAAGATATAAATATATCAATCTCCTCAAACAAACTTCTGACCAGTCAGTATGGTAATGATCATCCAAAAGCGAATATCAAAAAGAATATGTGAAATGAAAAATATAATTTTGAAATATTTATCGCTTTTCATTTTCCCGTTTACTCAGTTTGGAGAAATTATTTTAAAGATTCGAACTCGAAGTTTTATCGAATATCCACATTATAGATCTGCCCGAATTCGAAACACACATTTTTGGAAAGTGTTTATCTGTCTCTCTGTTTGTGACAAATACAACTCAAAAACTTTTTGATCTAGATGATTGAAATTTGGTATACGATTTTAACACCCAATTTACATGTATCAATTAAATTTTGTGTAAAATATATACAGAGAAAGTTCGTGAGTCTGGCTTTTTGAATACAAGATATCAAGATAACTAAAAAAGAGAAGCTAGATAAATAAGATTTGATACATAGATTTAACATCTATACACTACAATACATGTCAAATTTTCAACCAAATTCATTGACTACTTCCTTATCTGTCGGCCTGTTCTTTCAAACGCATGTAAATCCGATTAAAAAGCGTAGAGATGTAAATATATCAAATCTGGCAATGAATTTTGAGATTACAGGCGAAAAGTAAATTTTTGTAGTTTGTTAATCGCCAAGAATCGCGAGATTCAGTAAAAATACTAAACTCGGTCAAAACGTTAATATTTTGTAACTATAGTATGCAGAGTCTATGGAAACATGTCATGCCAAGTTTCTTTGGCATGACAAGTTTATTAGATAAGTGAGAAAGATTTTCTCCCGGAGTAACCAAATTTTAGAAATGAATAGCCATAATATAAGTGATCATAATATAAAAAAATGAATTTTTAATATATATTAGCCTCTTAATAACAATTTAAAAAACTATGTACGTATTCTTTTCCAAAAATAATACATAACACAATGGATATTTTATATATATATTTCTAATACAAAGAAAATGAATATTTAATAAATCAGATATCTTTTTGTCTGAACAACAAATATTGAAACCAAAAAACTAACAGCTAATAAGAGAAAGAAAAAGGGCATGATAAAGATATCAATTGATCACCATCGTATCTGATTGCAGCAGCTCTAATGTCTCTAATTTACTTTGGTCTTCAAACAGACGCAATCTTTTGGATTGCCTTTATTTGAAGGTATCACTTTGATATAATGATCAGTGATTATTTATCTGACATAACGATGTTTTCTTCAATTTATTATAAGTACAGTGAATGCTTTTATCTGATATTATGATCAGCAAGCGGTATGAGCCCCTTCGTGGACTGCTCTCTAAACAGATCCAATTAACTATTCGCTTGCTTGTTTATTATTTATAGTCCTACTTTTACACTTTTATTCTTTTTTTATTATTATTTCATTTTCTTTAATTATCGAACTTTCCAAATGAGAACAAAAATAAACATCATCGAACTCTCAAAGCGGCATATAAATTTGAAACAAACAATTTCAGAAAAAAAATGCGACTATTAAAATTTGTCAGTTTAGTTGGCATTACAATTCTGAAATCCTGTTAGACTGAAATAAAAAAAAATGTGAGGTCAAACTCGGAACAATTTATTTTTATGCTCCCTAGTCCGAAAAAAAAACATTTCCATTTATGTCTGTGTGCAACATTTTTCAAGAACTTTGTAGGAAAGTTCTGACTACTTAACATAAATTTTATTGAAACTATTTGTTGAACTTTGTATTAGAGAAAACAACTTGATTGTCGTAATTCAAAATACATATTCATGTTCATGGTTTGGATACATATAGGTTTTTGTCATACTCGTTAACCGAATGCGTATTGAATATCAGAGAATAAAATTTGCCTAAAGTTTTTCTAATTAAACTATTGGTTAATAAATCACCCAAGTACAATTGATATTTTATCGAAATCTCAGTGATCTTTATGTAATCCCTATAGTTTCATAGTGCATACCCCTGCATCTTTAGTGGTCATCATGGCAGTGCAGAAGTAAATTCGATTTCCTGTGTGGGTTTTTAATATGTAGAGACAAAGCAATAAACATCCCGAGAAAGAACAGTGAATTCCACTCTCCCATTCCGGGAAACCATTTCTTGAAGAAAAGTGGCTTCAACTGATGAATAATTGATTCCTAATCTCTTCAGATTGATGCGCATTATCCGGAACAGAGTGGATGGCACGTACGGTTTTATTAAGTAATAAAATAGAGTCGGGATGTTTCCTGTGCGTAAGTAAGCCCGCCCATGCAATCGCGTGTGCCGCAGCCCCTTCAGAGCACGAATGCTGGGGCTCACTTCACACACAAATGGAAAAGGGCCTCACTAAAGTTTCCAGTTCAGGATTTGGAAGCGGCTCTTCTATGGAATGAGATCGCTCCCCCGAATCCGAAAACTAAGTGTCTGAACCACAAATTAGAAATCAAACTTCTTAGAAGGAAGGATTTGTTTCGATTTTAGACTGCTGTCTTCTTAGACCTACGTATCTTTTCGTTTTTATTTCCTCACATGTGAAAGTTAGCAAAAAGAAATTGATTGTGACCGTCAAAAACTTCGAAATTAAGTTTCTGATGAACCTCCAGGTTGTATATCCGGAAAAGGATCTTTAGAATGTCTGTCTTTCTGAGAACATGTTAGCTCGTAATAAGAACAAGCCAATTGTCTGGAATTCTGTATTTCCCACAATAATATGCACAACTTTTAGAATGTCTATATGTCTGTGAACATGTTCATATTAAGAATAAGTCAGTTGTTCTGAAATTAGGGATACGGACTTCACACAAAAGTATGAACTTGAGAATGTTTGTTCTATTTTCATCTATCTCCTTGTTTCCACATGTTACTCAGCACTTGAATCACTTATGATTCCTACATACTATCTAATTAGATATTTCCTTCTCCACTGCAATTAAAAGAGAGAATTCAGTGAGCATATTATTTGATGCTGGTCTGAATCACTGGTATATTTTATGGCAACGAAATGTTAAAGCAAAACATTATAAATTTATTTATTGGAGCAGAAATGGTAGATCAAGTTTGAAATAAAAAAAATCCTATCGATCTTGAAAGGGCAAAGAAAATAATTGTGAAATCTTAAATTAATTCTTTGCGTTGCAAGACATTGGTTTGAAAGTTGACCACAAACGATAAACTAGTAATACAAAATTATACAGAATACCATTAGAATATCCCTAACTCGATGAGAAATAATGTAATCAACTTTTTCATGTTATGTGCATGAAAAAGTTATATGAATTACATATGAGTTACATGAAAAAGTTATAGCATGAAAAGATATAGGTGCACCTAAAAGGTGGATAAGAAACATGGAAAGTTGGGTAAAAACATGTTATAATTTAGAATCAAAAAGAATAAAATTCTCTTTTGCTTCCTAAGTTGTTCAGAGTTCTATCTTGTTGTTCCAATGAGTGAATCACACATTTTCTTATAAGTTGGACATGCTTGAATTTTATGAATATCGAGACATCATTGCCATTAGGTATCCATATAGGAGGTTGTTTTAGTTAGAATAACCTATTGCTCCAACAAAGCGGGGATGTTTTGGGAGTCATATCGCCCGGCGAAAAGAAAGGGTAGGGACTACCAATTGCTAGGAACTCCGGAATTGAAAAGGGCCTTCCGTGGAATGAGATGCTTTCCCATTCATGAACAAAGTGCCTTAAGCGCGAATTGAAAAACAAACTGGAAAGAGGGGGTGGGCGAATTGTTTTTGTCGAGGGCTTTCAGGCAAGACAGAACTTGTGTTCCAGAACAAAGAGACTTGGACCAGAAGAATGGAATGGAAGAAGCATTGTGTATAGATGTGGGGGTGGATGAGCACTGCTTAATTGTTTTCTGGATGGAAACTTCTGCAAGAGAGAGGTTCCAATTTATTTCTTTTGCTTTTGTGGCGGAAAGGGGGGATCTGTTTTGTTTATCTGTCTCTATTCCGAGGGAAAATACTTTTGTCATTTGTTGAGGAAGTCACAAACCGGAAAAAAAAAGAGTGAAAGACCAAATGCTCATTTTCTTTGTCCCCCATCCATTACAGAGATAGAATTACTCAAAATACCATTTTAAGAAAAAAAGGGGGGTAAAAGCATTTGCATGACTAGCAAGAGTGGTCTCTATTAAACTTCCCTCGCATGCTCCCCATTAAAAATCTTATCTGTCTCCAGCACCTATATTTTTATCCATAGATAATAACTACCAACGCCTTCAAGGCATTGCCGAATGAAACATTGTTTATGAAATATACGTGGATCTTTGCCTTGAATCTATGATTTTTGTAAATCTGTCACTCAGATATGCATTTTAAATATCTTTCTGATCGATTGCAACTCATTTTAACATGGAACTATGGATGCAGTCACATGCTTACATGTCGAACATCAATTATTTCAATCATTGCATTAATTTTCTTGTGTTCACATGCATACGAAAGTATAGACCGACTAACTATCAACATTTTGACCACCAATCGGATCCGAAATTTAACAATTATCAACATTTTAAATACTGAATCTGTGAGCCAAATTTTATTTCACTCGTCCTGACTTGAAGTTATCAATTTCTCTTAGACAAATTTCTCCGAATTTATTTCCTTCAAAATTTGATTGAAATTTACTGGATATTAAAGTACATATTATTCATCAAATTTGTAACTAAAAGTTATTTTTCAATTTCTACTGGTTCACACTCTCCCTATATATATTTATATATCTTGTTCAAATTTTCAGTCGTTTATAAAATACTTTTCATTCATCCATTCAAGTTCAAATACATTTTTCTAAACGTAGTGGATGATACTTGATGCTAATAGTTTTTTAAAAATATTAATTCATCAATCAAATTAATTCTTATATAGAATTTAATAGTCTGTCCTTAAATAGAATTTTATCAGTCGTTAATGAAATTTTAAACTAACAGACAGTAGATCAATCAGTAAAATGAGAGGATTTTAGTATTTTTCACACGAAGGTGAAGAATGAGAATTCCATTCTACTCGAAAATGAACAATTTTTTAATAAATTATTTATATGAATAGTAATTATTCAATAAAAAGTAACTATAATGAAATAAACTTAATCATTTTATATATTACTTGTTAGCCATTGTGCTCACAGACAGAAGCTCATAGGCCAAAAAATATGTCCTTCTAGAGATCTAAAGCGTAAGGTAAGGTATCAAGTAAAAAATCTTAACTGGGACTTTTTTTTTAAATTTGCAGTATTTTCTCCATATTCCTATGCTGTAAAGTGATGTAACTACTTAAGTGATAGATAGTTTGAAGAAGCTTTAATGTAATAGTTCTAGCTGTGAAAACTTATTTAACCCTTTGCGGTCCGATGTCGAGTGTACATTCAAGACTGTGCATTATTTTGACATTTTATTTTTCAAATTTAATTGTTAAAAGCGCCTACATAATGGTTAAGAGAAGTAGATTAATTTTTCAAAGAAAATCGACTTTAAAGAATTATATTTTTTTCATAGCAATGAACAAACCTTTGTATTAGGCGAATAACTTTGCATCTAATTATTTTTCGGAGTGCAAAGAGCTAAAGTTTGAAATTATTGTCTTACTTCCGTACGATGCTATTTTCTCACAAGGATTGCACAATAAGATTGCTATGTTAAAATTCATTAAATATTATAATTAATTCCCCAAGTTTAATTTTTTTTTAAAATAATTTTTCAAAGTAGTCCGTTATTGTCTGCAAATAGGATATCTGCTAGAGATCAATAACTGTATTACAGCAGTATCTTTTCAGTTTAAAGAAAAATATTTACAATTTTTTAACATTAAATCTGCAGTTAAGTGAAAATTAAGTAACTCAAAATGCAAAACTCATTTAGATACGCTCCAATATTATTATTGGAAATAAAATAACAAATGCCTCTGAAAGGATGAGACATAGTTAAGAAGTTAAATATGTATGTCGAGGGATTAATGGGTTCTAATTTAACAGCAGTGCCGATCCAAAATTAAGAAAATTCATCTGGGAGAAAAGGGAATTGCTCTTTAGTATTCATCACTTTTCAACTGAGAAAAGTTAATAAAATAATGGACGATTCGTTTGATTCCTCTCATTCAAAATATAACTTTTCTTGAAAGTATTCGGCAAAATAAACCATTTATTAGATCTATTAATTCGAAAACGTATCCAATCCAATAGATTTGTTTGTAATAAAATGAGCACTAAAATTTAGTTGAAAGAATTCATTTTATTCAAAGATCGTTACAAAGATTTGAATTTTAAGACCACTCCACTTCTGATGAAGCCATTTATATTTCTTTAAAGCATTTTTATAATATTGCGGATATTTCAGAATGGTACATAATTTTTTTTAAAAAAATCGTCTTTCAAATTGTGTACTAATTTAACATCCAAAGGAGATAGTTCAGGGTCACCACACATCATGTGCGCCATATTTAATCCTGGTATTCATTAACCATCCTTTCAAGAGTCAAAAGAATGTTGTATCACTAACATCGAAGTAATGTACATGTCTCAAATAACGCACTATTATATCTGTACCGGGATAGTGATGTCAGCTTGTTCATGGAATATCTAATCTTTGTTTCTTAAAATTCAATCGGACCTTTTTATAGGAGGATTTTTGAAGAGAATTTTACCGAAATTTAGTATTCGAAATTTCCAAATCGTTTTTCAAGCATAAAAACTATTTATCTTTTGTCCAAAACATTATTTCTTTTATTGGAAAAATAACATCTACATGTTACAAGCTGCATCAAAAAAACTTGTCAATTAAATTGTGTTCTTTTGTAACACAAAAATGTGAGAAAATCTATTCTGACTTATTAAATAAATTCGAAATTAACCCTTTGCCCTCGGAAAAGTAATTCTATGCATTATTATTCAATTAATAAAATAATTTGTTTCTTTTTATGTTTTAATAATCCAAATTGAAAAAATAAATGAAACATCAGAATGATACATCGCCTAAAGCGGTAAGCGAGATGTATCACCTGGATTTAAAAAGTTAAATTATTTTTTTATCTAAGATTTTTACCATTTCGAATCATTTTTTTCAATTTTGCTAAATGCAATTCTATAGGAACTCTTAATTATTCATCAAGAAAAATCGAAACAAACCATATTCTTCCCTCAGAATTTTTTTTATCCACTTGAAATGATAATAAACAAAAACCTAACTCGAAATTAGTTTCTCATATTAAAATTATCCAATTTTTTTCTGAATTGCTGTTTATATAATGCGCTACATATTTAAAATTATGGCTTTTTAAACATGTAAGAAATTGCCTTAAAAAGCAATTTGGGCTTATGTGATAATCATATCACCTCATAAAGAGAATATTGGAAATGAACATGACGAAACATGAACAATGAAATTCTAATTGGCATTCTTGGTCTCCGTTATCATGCTGATGAATAAACCTTGCTTTTGCAAATAAGCATAAATTTAATTTATTACTTTGTATGAAACGTTCTGACCTTGATGAATATAAATGGAATGTCAGTTCAGGCATCGTTCTCGTCACATACACAGAACACAAATTTACGAGGTTTGGGGTTTTCAATCGAATGATGCAACTATTTTTATGAGGATTTCCTGAAAAAAATCTATAAACATTCCAAATAAAATGAAACGAAAAACAACTGAGCGTTAAGAGGCAGTATTATACTTAGAAAATTCGTCATATTGCCTTATTTTTTTATACATTTGAAAACGAGAGAGCCTCTTATTGACTTATATCCATTCGCAAATATTGTGTTTAAAAAAACTATCATTATAATGGGTAATTAAAATTTCCTATTTCTCCTCCATTGGATTATTAGTAAGATCTTCCCGTGCAGAAACATCATTTAACAAAACAAATATTTATAATTCATTCAATATGAAATGAATTTATTAAGATAAACATGTCAGCCTGCAATAAAACAAATGTCGAAGGAAATTGAGCTCAGCTCAATATCCGGCGGAAATTTTAAATTAATATTTCGAAATATTTTATAATCACAAAAAGTTTTTTAATAGGATACTTCTCCGAATAACTCCCTCATTACTATACAGGCGCAAACATCAAATAGCGTAGCAGACGATTTTCTCCCCAGCTATTCCTGCATCTCAAATTAAGTTTGATTGCATAAAAGACATTTTATTTAGCTATCCAATCGAATGCCTGCTCCTCTTGCGCAAACATTCATTATATACGAAACTCGGGTCCAGGCTCAAAAGCATTTCCCAATATATGTGTACATTTTCCTTCACTCTTTTTATATATTTCGAGTCTATAAAGATATATTAGAAACAATTTTGCTGGCGTGTTTTTTTTTATTCCCGGCGCAGAGTCGCTGCGACATCATCACAAGTGCTGTGACAAAGTAAATATCATTCTGTAGTTTCGGAAAAGATGAAAGCTAGTATCTAAACTCCTCGTCTGTGTACACACAGCAGTACCTACCCCCTCCCCTATCCCTCATATTTCGAAAGTACCGAGATTCTTTTTTTCTTTCTTTTCATTCTTTTCCTCCCCCTGCTTTCCCATTACCGATGCGTCTCCATAGCAACCGGAGCGGTGCCTGAGTGAACTCTTCTAAAGGTGGGAATGGCAACATTTATTAGAGTTGCAGTTTAGCTGTTCGAAATGAAGTGAATAGAAAAGGGCTTTCCAGGTATAACAATGGCTGCTTCTGACGCTGAAAATGCAGCGCGAGATCGGATGTCGGCGCGTGTTCGAATTACTCCGCCACCGTTGTAGAAAAAGAAAAAAAAAAGGAATGCCTCCACCGAACAGTTTATAAGAATAGGGTAAAATATTTAGAAAAATAAAAAGTGAGAGAAAAGAAGGAAGCGAGGTGAAAAGAATAAAAAAAGAAAGTTTTCGCCGAAATTTGAAGCTAGAATCTTCGAACGTAATTGTTTGTTTAAATCTTTTTTTAACTTCATACATACCTTATTATCGACTTCCAATATATAAACTTCAAAAAGCAAATAAATGAATAAAAGCATAGCTTATTATTTTTTTCTAAACCTTTCTTCTTCTTTCCAGTTAAATTACTTTCAAAACTGTTTATAAAATAATCTATGAAAGCTTAATTTTATTTTTTACATTGAAGCAACTCATAAAAAAAGAAAAGCTACTTTTCATTTTATTTTTTTTTTCTTTTCCGTAGATCAACTTTGATAAGACTCATATATTATGTAGCGATAAGTTAATTTAGTTTCTTCGATAAATAAATATAATAAAGGATGATCTACGATTCAAAAATAATCGTACTTTGTTTACTTATAATCTTGTAAAAAAGGCTTTAATTATCAAAAAAAAAAACTTCAACCACTTTCCAGTAATCAATTTTATAATTATTTAACCTTTTGC